>CANNZV010003616.1:0-58317 GCA_947561585.1 Caprella mutica
AAATATTAATATTATAGGAAAATTCAATATTAAAATATAAATATTATAAGAAAATAAAATATTAAAATATTAATATTATAGGAAAATAAAATATTAAAATATTAATATTATAGGAAAATAAAATATTAAAATATTACCATTATAGGAAATAAAATATTTTATGACAATAAGAGAGTTCTTGTTTTCAATGGAAAAATAATATCTTTTTAGAAAAAATAGAGTATGTTTTAAGCTTCGGGGCAAAATACGATACCGGTAACATCTATGAAAATGAATACAAGGGACTTTGTGAAAACAGACTTGATGGAAATTGTACTGAACTGTAATCTTTAGACTGTGCTCGTGGATGTGGAAGAGCTATTGCATGCAACTATGAAGAGTCGATAAAAACGGAAGTGCAGTTATTTATGATGATGAAAATGAAGAGGTGATAGCAAATGAAGTCTACGAGTCTACCTAACACAAAATCTAAGAGGAAAATGAAGAGGTGATAGCAAATGAAGCCTACGAGTCTACCTAACACAAAATCTAAGAGGAAAATGAAGAGGTGATAGTAAATGAAGTCTACGAGTCTACCTAACACAAAATCTAAGAGGAAAATGAAGAGGTGATAGCAAATGAAGCCTACGAGTCTACCTAACACAAAATCTAAGAGGAAAATGAAGAGGTGATAGCAAATGAAGCCTACGAGTCTACCTAGCACAAAATTTAAGAGGAAAATGAAGAGGTGATTGTAAATGAAGCCTACGAGTCTACCTAACACAAAATCTAAGAGGAAAATGAAGAGGTGATTGTAAATGAAGCCTACGAGTCTACCTAACACAAAATATAAGAGGAAAATGAAGAGGTGATAGTAAATGAAGCCTACGAGTCTACCTAACACAAAATCTAAGAGAAAAATGAAGAGGTGATAGTAAATGAAGCCTACGAGTCTACCTAACACAAAATCTAAGAGGAAAATGAAGAGGTGATAGTAAATGAAGCCTACGAGTCTACCTAACACAAAATATAAGAGGAAAATGAAGAGGTGATGGTAAATGAAGCCTACGAGTCTACCTAACACAAAATCTAAGAGGAAAATGAAGAGGTGATAGTAAATGAAGCCTACGAGTCTACCTAACACAAAATATAAGAGAAAAATGAAGAGGTGATAGTAAATGAAGCCTACGAGTCTACCTAACACAAAATATAAGAGGAAAATGAAGAGGTGATGGTAAATGAAGCCTACGAGTCTACCTAACACAAAATCTAAGAGGAAAATGAAGAGGTGATAGTAAATGAAGCCTACGAGTCTACCTAACACAAAATATAAGAGAAAAATGAAGAGGTGATAGTAAATGAAGCCTACGAGTCTACCTAACACAAAATATAAGAGGAAAATGAAGAGGTGATGGTAAATGAAGCCTACGAGTCTACCTAACACAAAATCTAAGAGGAAAATGAAGAGGTGATAGTAAATGAAGCCTACGAGTCTACCTAACACAAAATATAAGAGGAAAATGAAGAGGTGATGGTAAATGAAGCCTAAGAGTCTACCTAACACAAAATATAGGAACTCGTAGTCGAAGAACACAACCCAGGTGATTCTGTTTAATTAATACAAGTTTACCCTGTGTTAACCACACAGAGGCCTGTGTGTAGACTGTGTATTTCAACAGTGTCGCAATTAACAACGGCAAACAGGGTGATAACAGCAAGCGGTAACAGGGACACTTCAAACGGTAAATAGAGTTACACCAAAAATGAGACAGATGTCAGAAAAGTTAAAACGATAAGACACTCTTTTGAAGATAAAAAATTACACTGAAATATATTGTACAAGTTTCTCGGGCAAAATTTTACCAATGTTGTTACAATGTTGAGGGAATGTTGTTACAATGTTCTATAAATATTATGACAATATTTTTACATCATTACAACAATATTAATAAACGGAAAAGAATTCCCCAGGTTCCCGTATAAAACCAAAACAGATATGAAATATATTTAAAAAATGTCATAAAAAATCAATTATATTTTTTTTTAAACTTTGCATTAAGTGAAGTTATTAAAAAATTAAAGTATCTTTCGGTAAATTTTTATATCAGTTTAAAAAAATTATTATTCATCAAAAATGTATTGTAGTTAACATCACAGTCCATCTGACTGACGTGTGGCACCCACTTACTAGCATGAAAAAAGTAGGCCTATTTTCCACCGAATCATTGCGTATCATAGTTACGGTCCTGTAGGCATATAACCTTTAAAGGGGGGGGGGGGGTTCTTAGGCCTATATTTGAAACTCTAATTGTGTAATAAAACTATTTACCGGATGACTGAAAATATGAACTGTATTATTTATAAAAATACTTATTTCTACAGTCATTAATGCATTATCTAAATAGTAATTATGAGGCAATGAATTATTTCATTAAATAGTATATTAATACCATAATATTAGACACATTTTTTACAGAAAATGAGGAAAATTCTGTTTTCATTGATTTCAATCGAAAGGAATAATATATACATGAAATTAAATAGACTTTCAATACACAATACCAATTAATAAATTTACTTATAAAATATTCGATTAGGTAATTTAAATAGGGTAAGTGAGAACTCTAAACCAGTCTCCAATCAATTAGTATATACCTACTTAACTCACTGTTAGGAAAGGTAGCAAGGAAGTTAGTAAACAATTTAGAGATGTAAACAAAATCAAACGGTTTGTAGTAGTCATAACTAGTAGGTTTTTGACGTCAAACTGACGCTAAGGACACGCCCACTCAATACATTTAATACGTTAGTCACGACTAGTACCTCCTAAGGTTATACTGTTTTACCCTAATGTGGCTGCATGAGTTAGTGCGAATCAAATGTAAAAGATATTTCAGTTCTCATTTTATATATGTTAAATATAGTGTCTAGTTATATCCATATACTGTCCGTCAAAGTTAATTAAATCATCCCAGTTAATTAATTAATACAAATATGTATCATATAATATCACAATATAAAACAACTCAATATTATTAATTTGCGGGCACAAATTCATCATAAAATACGAGGCCAAAAATAATGTAAGGAAATTTCATTACACGACGAGGAAACAATTTAATTTCCGTTCAAAATTATTTAATTAATTGAGGTATTTTTTTAGTGTGGAGAAATTTTTGATGATACATTTTAAAGGGGTAGTGCAGCCAATATTAATGTAAAGGGGTAGTGCAGTCAATATTAATATAAAGGGGTAGTGCAGCCAATATTAATATAAAGGGGTAGTGCAGCCAATATTAATGTAAAGGGGTAGTGCAGTCAATATTAATATAAAGGGGTAGTGCAGCCAATATTAATATAAAGGGGTAGTGCAGCCAATATTAATATAAAGGGGTAGTGCAGCCAATATTAATGTAAAGGGGTAGTGCAGTCAATATTAATGTAAAGGGGTAGTGCAGCCAATATTAATATAAATGGGTAGTGCAGCCAATATTAATGTAAAGGGGTAGTGCAGCCAATATTAATATAAATGGGTAGTGCAGCCAATATTAATGTAAAGGGGTAGTGCAGCCAATATTAATATAAATGGGTAGTGCAGCCAATATTAATATAAAGGGGTAGTGCAGTCAATATTAATATAAAGGGGTAGTGCAGCCAATATTAATATAAAGGGGTAGTGCAGCCAATATTAATATAAAGGGGTAGTGCAGTCAATATTAATATAAAGGGGTAGTGCAGTCAATATTAATATAAAGGGATAGTGCAGTCAATATTAATATAAAGGGGTAGTGCAGCCAATATTAATATAAAGGGGTAGTGCAGTCAATATTAATATAAAGGGGTAGTGCAGTCAATATTAATATAAAGGGGTAGTGCAGTCAATATTAATATAAAGGGGTAGTGCAGTCAATATTAATATAAAGGGGTAGTGCAGTCAATATTAATATAAAGGGGTAGTGCAGCCAATATTAATATAAAGGGGTAGTGCAGTCAATATTAATATAAAGGGGTAGTGCAGTCAATATTAATATAAAGGGATAGTGCAGTCAATATTAATATAAAGGGGTAGTGCAGCCAATATTAATATAAAGGGGTAGTGCAGTCAATATTAATATAAAGGGGTAGTGCAGTCAATATTAATATAAAGGGATAGTGCAGTCAATACAATGAAAAATTTCAAAGAGACAGTTATTTTTTAATATATTTGAGATAAAATTCCTATAACCTTTGCGTTTTATCCTAATTTTTCACTCTTATTGAGAATGCATTTTTCAAGTGCATTTCTCGTAATTGTTTTATCTCTCCATGAAATATTTAGATACTTTCAGGCAAAAATATTAGAGAATATTAATTTGAAAAACATTTGAATTGGGTAAGTTCTGAGTTATCGGACGGTTTTACGTTTCCGACCATGTAAGATAAAATACATAATATTTGTTATTAAAATTGTATTTTTAATGGTATTCATGATAACTGCAGGTATCATGGATACCAATTCAAATAAAAGTCAAATAAAAAATTATTATATATTTTTTCATATTGAAATAAAAAATATTTTAATCACTATAAACAATTAAAGTAATCTTTATGTTAAAATAAAGTTTTTTAGATAATATCATAATATGGTATAGATTCGTAATTCAGAACAAGATGGCGTATGTAACCGAAAATACTCCAATTCTGCGTTATGACGTCATTGATTTTAGCGAGTTGCTTATTTTTCAAACCAGTATTGATACAACTCTGCCTGTCTAACCGTCTGTCTGTAACACTGTCTGTCTGTCTGTCACATGTCTGTCCCGTGTCTGTCTGTCAAAGTGCCAAACACTTCTCTCGAAATCACAGGTAAAATGACAGAGTTCTACAATCATACGATAAGAACTCATATTGATTGATATGAACTGCAATATATGAGCTTCATATACTGCAGTGAAAAGAGTGCAGTCAGTATTATTTAGAACTGGTGTACTTGCCCGTTAAAAATAACGGGTCTTCAATAGTAATTTATTACCCGTTATTAGGTAACTTTCAGTGATCTCAATTATAATTTATTGCTGATATTATAGTTAGTATAGTTACTATACAAACGGGTAAACATCAACAACCTGATGATTTCGACCTCCTGTAAAAACGGGAGTAACTTAAACCAAAATCAAAATTCAGACAGTGTAAAAAGAACGCTATTAAAATACCCGTAAAAGTGGAATCAAAATGTCCCGTAAAGCGGAAATTCAATCACATTCAGACTCAATCCTTTACGCGAGCAATTGTGAGAATAAAGAGCATCCCTATTATGATGGCATTCCTATTCTAATATACCTATTCTAATATACCTATTCTAATATACCTATTCTAATACACCCATTCTAATATACCTATTCTAATATACCCATTCTAATAAACCCATTCTACTATAGCTCCCTAATACACCTCCCTAATATACCCATTCAAATATAGTTCCCTAATGTTCTTCCCCATTACAACATACCTACCCCCTAATATAGCCAGCCATCACAGCTCACGATATAGAGTCATTTAAAGGCCCATTAGCAAATCAACTCATTGTGTGGATCATCACAACTAACGACTGCTATCAATTCTCCATTCTATAGAACACGAATTAAACTGTGAATGAACGTACCCAGGCAACAAAGTCACCTGGCACAACATTGTAACAAGCTACAAGAAATTATCACAGGAAGCAAAGTCACCTACCACCGTTTAGTGACGGTGCTCATGAATACAGAAAAGCTACTCCGTGAATGCAGTCACTTACCAAGGAAAGTGACGAAATATAACACAAGCTTTCATATAGAATATTCCACAGTAATATACTTATATATTAAAAATAAAATAATTCTAGTACAGACAAATAAGACTTTATTCATCACTGCCTAATTTCTCCGAACAATCCAATTACTGTCAATAATTTACATTAACTAAATAGGTGAAGAAGTTATCACTAATATATTCCCAGCACTTATAAACCTCCTTAAATCAACAATAAGTTGATAAAACACTTAATCATATCTATGAGGTGAGTGGTGGCAACTTGGCGCGATGCCAGACACCGCTAGACAGATGGTTAGGGAAATCTAAAGCAACACCTATTGTTTATAAAGTAAATCGTGCATGGAGAAGATATAAATAATGTAGTGATAAGAATGACTGTGATAAAGTATGAATAGAATAATGAATTAGTAACGGTATAATATTGTAAATTATGGGCATCTATCTTTTTTCAGACGTGACGTCATACGTAATCGTGAAAAAAAAAATTATATAATTGCCTAATTCAACGAGAGATTAATTTTCCTGACTCTTTTTTTCAAAATGGCGGAAAATAAATAGTATATTTCCACGATTTTCAATAGTTTGCCCCTAAATAAAGGGTATCCCAGGTACGGCACACAAAATCTATCGAATAGAGGGTATCCTAGATGCGATCTAATTCGGAGGTGGTAGCTGGCAAATAAATTACCGTGGATTTATCCTCCCTTACCTTGCCGAGGAGTTAAGAGAGTCCCGCAGGTAGTGGCCAGGTAGATAAAAACAACCTTAGTTCCTCAAGTGAGCCCCACACTAACGTGGATTAACAGAGGTAAGCCTAGGCAGAAATTAGAGACGGTCTGTTAGGCTCTGACTTGAAATTCACACGTGCTTGGTTGGTTTGAATTAATGGTAAGAAACTTTCGGGTAATTGTCACCACTTTTGGGTAATTGTTACCACTTTTGGGTAATTGTTACCACTTTTGGGTAATTGTTACCACTTTTGGGTAATTGTTACCACTTTTGGGTAATTGTCACCACTTTAGGGTAATTGTTACCACTTTTGGGTAATTGTTACCACTTTTGGGTAATTGTCACCACTTTTGAGTAATTGTCACCACTTTTAAGTAAAAAAAAGTAGAGCGTTTGCTTGTGAAATGTTATATACTTATCACCAGAAAAAAAATAATAAGTACCAATAAAAATAATCAAACCTTAAAACATCTCTGAAGATTCCGCCTTTTAGAATTTTCGATTGCAATTTGTTGTATCCGCTAGTTTGCTGTAGTGCATATCGCATGATTGTTTAATGACCTATCAGGCTAGTTCGGGGAATGGTCTATATGCATATATATGTATATTTATTAGAAATAAACTGCAAATGTACCTGTGACACCCAAACATTGGATTCAGATAACAAACAAGTACTTTTGTACGATTAGAGTACTTGAAGTACTGTATTTAAAAGTTCATCATTTTATTTTTATCCTACTTGTATTGCATTTTCTAGTACATCACTTTAATGATCCAGTACTTACAGTACTACAATTTCATAACTGTAAAGGCCCAGTACTTCTAGTACATCACTTCACTTGTCCAACACCTACAGTATTGCATTTTCTAGTACATCACTTTAATGGTCCAGTACTTACATTCTCTTATCCTCCCATTGGAGTTTTTTAGGTGCAATAACCCAGTCATTGAGTTGCAATAACCCAGTATTGGAGTTATAAGCCGTAAGAGTTTTACCGTATCTTTATGTGTAACGATTTGCAATTGAAATTTATTGAAAGGCGTAAAAAAACAATCTGTGAAAAGAGAGGGTGTAGAGAAAAGGTAAAGAGAGTGAGTGATTGTGAAGAGAGTGATATAAATATTTTTTTCAATTGTTTTTTTTTTCTAATATATTTTTCTCCAATTTTTTTTTCTGAAATTTTTTTCTAATTTTTCTAAAAAATTATAATTTTTTTGAAAAATTATATATTTTGCTCTCTAATTTTTTCCTCTCATACAAATTTTTTTTTCGAATATTTTGTATTGAATGATACTCTAAACTAGTTTAACCATCCCGTTAAAAATAACACCGATTTTTTCATACACATATTTACCTGAGTATAAACGAGTATATATTACGTTATGAAATGAGTAGGCCAATGAAAAAAAGCCTACCAAAGTAATATCTTGAATAAAATACAAAGGGGGGGGGGTCAAAGGGGAGGGGAGAGGGTGAGGCTTAGTGTTAATAACTACAAAGTCTACGGAGAATAAACAGAAAATATCACTAGGAACTTCAGGAGATATTCTTCCCTCAGAGAAAAAACTTCCCGAGAAAATAAACTTTGTGCAATTTAATGAAACATGACATGGGGAAAATGGGGGAAATGACATGGGGAAAATGAGGGAAATGACATGGGGAAAATGGGGGAAATGACATGGGGAAAATGTAGGAAATGAGGGAAATGACATGGGGAAAATGTGGGAAATGAGGGAAATGACATGGGGAAAATGTGGGAAATGAGGGAAATGACATGGGGAAAATGTGGGAAATGAGGGAAATGACATGGGGAAAATGGGGGAAATGACATGGGGAAAATGAGGGAAATGACATGGGGAAAATGGGGGAAATGACATGGGGAAAATGTAGGAAATGAGGGAAATGACATGGGGAAAATGAGGGAAATGACATGGGGAAAATGAGGGAAATGACATGGGGAAAATGAGGGAAATGAGGGAAATGACATGAGGAAAATGTGGGAAATGAGGAAAATGACATGGGGAAAATGGGGGAAATGAGGGAAATGACGTGGGGAAAAGGAGGGAAATGACATGGGGAAAATGAAGGAAATGAAATGAGGATACGTGGAAAATGACATGGAATATGGGGAAAATGACATGGGGTTATGGGGAAAATAATATGGGGACATATTTGTAACCTTCGCAGATTGCAGAAGGTTATATTTTGGGTAGCATTTATTTGTTCATCATCTTGTTACTCGCATAACTCAAAATGTCTTCCACCAAATTCCTTTCAATTAGGTGGGAAGATTGGCCAATGTACAGTAACCATCTGGTGAAATTTTGAGAGCGACTCGGTCAAAGGTCAAGGTCATTTCAAAAAAATTTCAACCAAATTGCCTGAAATTTGGTGGAACAATTCGTCATTATCCAGAAACCAGTTTTTAAGATTTTGTGAGAGAATAGGTTAAAGGTATATATTTATCTATAAGCGGCGGCGAAGGTATGGCATATATAGAATTCTTTTTTTTTCGATCAATATTTTAGTACCATCAAAATTACCAAATTTCATCAAATATTATTAGTACCAAAGAAGATTATCATTTTATTTAAATGTTTAAAAATACGAAAGTTTTAAAATAATGATAGCCAATGCAAAGAGACAGCGCCATCACACGGACAGACAATCTGTGGTGGTTGGATTATTTTATACAATGACACATGGTAGGAAATTAGGAATAACATATGGCAATTATACATACAGATATTATATATAAGAAATATCTAATAGCACAATGAACATTTTGTAAATAGTGAAATTTCAAAATTTATAAAAATTTACCAAAATTAGTCAAAATTCACTAAAGTTTAGAAATTTCATCTAAAAAATTGAAAAATTTTCATGGAATTTTTTTCTGAAAAAAAAATGATATTTTATGAAAATTATTTGTTTAAAAGGTAATAAACTCACCCGCTATTTTGCCGTATCTCTGGAACATTCTCTCAACATCTGTTTTTGTGCACTGGAATGTGTTCAGATTCCCGACAAAGGTTCGGGAATTGACGGCCTGTGGGTCCTGGGAATTGGTTTGGTTGCCAACCCGACTCATGGTTGCAGGGGAAAGGGTTCGATTTAACCCGAGTATGGTGGGGGTTGATCTCAGGATGAATCTATTTCAACCCTGGGCTTTTGTCAACCTCGATATGGTTGTGGATGAATTTCCAAAAAGATTTTTTTTTTCAAAATTAATTCAAAAAATCGAAAATCGAAATGTTAATTATTTTGATTTATATTTTTTCTTTTAAATGAATATACTTTTTATTCATGCATCACGAGTTGACAGATTAATTCAAATAATTAATAAAGTTCACAATAAATATGCGCAAATAAAATGTTTCAAAATTAATGTCACTTCTTGACTTCTCCTTAAATTTTCGCAGTCAGTTTTTCAAAAATATTCACTTTAAGATTTTTCGCAAAATTTGAAAAACCTACAATAGGGAAAAATATTATAATACTTAAAAAAAAACAATAAATAAAATATAACAATTATTACCTACCATAACAATACCAATACACTGTTATTACCTACCATAACAATACACTGTTATTACCTACAATAACAATACACTGTTATTATCTACAATAACAATACACTGTTATTACCTACAATAACAATACACTGTTATTACCTACAACAACAATACACTGTTATTACCTACCATAACAATACCAATACACTGTTATTACCTACCATAACAATACACTATTATTACCTACAATAACAATACACTGTTATTATCTACAATAACAATACACTGTTATTACCTACAATAACAATACACTGTTATTACCTACAACAACAATACACTGTTATTACCTACCATAACAATACACTGTTATTACCTACAATAACAATACACTGTTATTACCTACAACAACAATACACTGTTATTACCTACCATAACAATACCAATACACTGTTATCACCTACCATAACAATAACAATACACTGTTATTACCTACAATAATACTATTCACATTATTTTCCATTACAATAAATAAACATCAAAAGTTTTATTATTCTTTACTAGACAGTATCAGCAAGTGATCTATTACTTTTAATTAAAAACAACATTTCTCTTCTAACTAAATTAATTTCCTTGCAAATATATGATACCACAATGCATTCAATAAATATATTTCCAACCTCATTAATTTCTTAGCATATAGAACAGAACATTCAATAGATTTATTTCACCGTCTCCAATATCCCAGAGTAAAATATTATCCTTCTTTTGACCCGATGTGTAACCAAAGAAAAATATCCAGGACACTTGACACCGCAAATAAATAATAGACTTCGGTACACCCCCCCCCCCCCCTCACACACCCCCCCCCCCCTTCTAAAATAAACCTGACCCCCCCACAAAATTCCGACAGAAATAATATTCTGAATTTCATGTCCACGATAGATGTTGCAGTATGAATTCATTGCATCGTCAGAAAAAAGAGAACCTATTGAAACTTGTGGAGGGCGGGTGGATTGATATGCTATTTGTTATATTGCTAAATTATGTGTTTCCTTGAAGGTCCCCTCCACTCTATTTTTTATTTTTCTATTCATTAGAACTAATGTTACTGATTATAAAACTGCCAACCGTTTCAAATTTGGTTCTACAGTTTTATTATAATATTTAATTTAAGATTTGTTTACGTTCTTTCTACTAACCCTCTGAATTTCAAGCAAAGAAAAAGCCTAGATCCGACAAATTAAAAACAATAACAAAGATGATTCCAAGACAATGGATCCATTATAAAGAATCCAATACCTTAATTAAGTATTTCATACTAATAATTTTCATATTTCCGATCTAATTTAAAACACTGCATTTGAATAGATAAGTACTACGTATATATTAAAGAACATTCCTACTCGATTATGCTGACTTTTTCTTCTTATGAATCTCAGAATGAAAGAAAGCGAAATGTGAATATTTCTTATATAATTAATTGTGAACAGAATACTTGATCGATTTAAATTCTGCTTACTGTGATATGTTCTATAACCTTAGCTCTACAAATTTAAAGTAATTCCAGATTTTTTTTAATTTAGAGTGTAGAGGACCTTTAACTATTAATCAAGAAAACTAAAAAATACATAAATTAAATAATAACTAAATTTTAATACTGCTATATAAAATCTTAAATATTGAAAAAAAATTACCTACAATTTCACTTTCACTAAAAAATACTAAATTTCTGTTTTTAAAACTGTTTTCAAAATGGCACTGGCACCAAAAAGTCCAAAAGTTGCGACTGAAAATCCGTCTGCCTGTTTTCGCAATCTGAAAAAAGTCAGAAAAAAAGTCATTAGACTAAAAAAATCTACGGCAAAGTACGCCAAAAATACATAATTGTATAAAATGTATTCTAAAATTCGAAAAAATATCGTAATTTGTAGCATTTAGTCGCTTAAAGATAAGAAACGTTCATTTGTTGTGATAAGATATCACTAACGTTTTTTTTCAGAAAACCACGTGACAATATATGAAAAAAACGTTTAATTGGGCAAAATTAAATAAAACATATAAAATATGAAATTTACATATAAATAGACAAAATTTGAAAAATGATGATAAACGTTTATCTGAAAAAAAAATATAATAAACGTTTGTTTTGCGATGAATGTCATGAGATCACAAACGTTTGTTTGGAAAAGAAAACGTAACAATAGATCTCAAACAAATATAACAAAAAACGTTTATGTAACAAAAAACGTTTATGTAACAAAAAACGTTTATGTAACAAAAAACGTTTATGTAACAAAAAATGTTTATATAACAAATGTTTATATAACAAGAAACACTTACGTAAAAAAACGTTTATGTTACAAATATTATTAATTGCCTAAGGTTATAAACATAATTAATTACCCACAAAATGTATAATATTAAATAACTTTACATATCATTTAATTGACTATATATTGAATTAAACAAATGTTCCATATTAGAATCATTCCTCTCGAACTGTATGAAAATACTCTTAGAAAATAGCGTCTCCGGTTGAGCTCTTCACAGTGCAAGCTCTTTTGTTTTTACACCCATTTACGTGAAGGATTTAAAAAGGAGAAACTGAAAAGTAACCGATAAAAGAGGAAACGAAAAGGAATTATTGCACAGGGAATAAATGGCTGGTATGATATCAAAGATGGAAGAACGTCTGTATGTGTTTTTAGCAGCTTTTTAGGGGATCGCAGTGGAGATTTTTAAACAGTTAGAAAAATAAAAGTGATGAATGAAAATGATGTGAACTAAGTTATGGTGGGGCCATAGATGACTAAAAGGGAAGTTATGGTGGGGCCATTAGGTGATTAAGAGGGGAAAGTATGGTGGGGCCATAGCAGATTATTTTAGAGTCCCCTCTTAATATTCTACGGCCCAACCATAATTTTCCCCCCTCTCAATCTTCTATAGCCCCACCATAACTTTCCCATATCAATCTTCTATAGCCACACCATAACTTTCCCATCTCAATCTTCTATAGCCCCACCATAACTTTCCCATCTCAATCTTC
Source organism: Caprella mutica (assembly GCA_947561585.1). Lineage (NCBI taxonomy): Eukaryota > Metazoa > Arthropoda > Malacostraca > Amphipoda > Caprellidae > Caprella > Caprella mutica. The sequence goes on from CANNZV010003616.1 coordinate 13,064, forward strand.
TATAGCCACACCATAACTTTCCCATCTCAATATTCTATGGCCCCACCATAACTTTCCCCCATCTCAATCTTCTATGGCCCCACCATAACTTTCCAATCTTAATCTTCTATAGCCCCACCATAACTTTCCCCTCTCAATCTTCTATGGCCCCACCATAACTTTCCCATATCAATCTTCTATAGCCACACCATAACTTTCCCATCTCAATCTTCTATAGCCCCACCATAACTTTCCCCTCTCAATCTTCTATAGCCCCACTATAACTTTCCCATCTCAATCTTCTATAGCCCCACCATAACTTTCCCCTCTTAATCTTCTATAGCCCCACCATAACTTACCCCTCTCAACTTCTAACCCCACTATAACTTTTCTCTTAATATTCTATGGCCCCACCATAACTTTCCCCTCTCAATCTTCTATAGCCCCACTATAACTTACCCCTCTCAACTTCTAACCCCACTATAACTTTTCTCTTAATATTCTATGGCCCCACCATAACTTTCCCCTCTCAATCTTTTATAGCCCCACCATAACTTACCCCTCTCAACTTCTAACCCCACTATAACTTTTCTCTTAATATTCTATGGCCCCACCATAACTTTCCCCTCTCAATCTTCTAACCCCACTATAACTTTTTCTCTTAATCTTCTATAGCCCCACCATAACTTTCCCCTCTCAATCTTCTATAGCCCCACTATAACTTTCCCATCTCAATCTTCTATAGCCCCACCATAACTTACCCCTCTCAACTTCTAACCCCACTATAACTTTTCTCTTAATATTCTATGGCCCCACCATAACTTTCCCCTCTCAATCTTCTATAGCCCCACCATTACTTTCCCCATCTAAATCTTCTATAGCCCCACCATAACTTTCTTCCTGGCTATACGAAGTTTCCTATAATTACATTTAATAAACGTGTTCAATTCTATATATAGAAAGTTCGAAACTAATTCAAAGTTCGCTCACCCAAACCCAATTAAACCAATATACATACATACACATAAACAAATATACAAACACATATACCTATATATAAACATAACAAATAGAGTAACTGCATTTCAGTTTTGGGAGTCAGTGAGTTATCGTATGAACATAGAGTTCATAATTTCAATCCGCCCATTCAGCTGTGAAATAATGAACTGCAATTTACAGCATGGAAGGAAAAAGATAGAATTTATTGACGGGTAAAAGTATTAAATTTGTGTTGAATGAATAAAGGTCATAGTTTGTGTATAAGAAAGTTTATGAACAAAATTATAATTTGTATTAAATAAAAAATTATGTTTATTCCTAAACATTCATTTCAATCAAGTAACCCATACGGTAAGTTACAAATCAATGGTCGGTTCCACATTTTCGGTCATACAAGGAAAAATGATATAAGAATTCTTTTTAAATTTTATTTAAATTGGTATCCATGATACCTGCAGGTATCATGGATACCAATAAGAATAACATTTATTATATTTTTCTTATATGACCGAAGATGTGGAACCAACCCTAAATTCCTAACTAACCCAATAACACTCCCCCCACCTTCTTTTACAAAACCCCCAAATTCCCCCCCCCCCCCCCATCTCTCAATACCCCCACTCCAATTTCAGAGCAATTAAAAGGCGTCTCCAATTCTCCAGCAGACACGAGACTAGTATTTCATCTTGGCAAGGATGTTCAAAAATCCTTTAAGGTGCTTTACGCATGGCTTCCTCTCGGTTCCTCCGGGTCGTAATTGATTCACTCATCGTGGATAACTCCCCCACCCCCATCCCCATCCCCCGACTCATAAGGACAGGAGTCCTTGAAGATCTGAAGCAATTAGGAGTTAATAAAGGACGAGGGTTGTTTTCATTAGATGTATTGGATCGCTGAAAGTAGTACTCCAATTATGAACTTCTCAGGTTATAGCTTTTCAGAGATTTGGAAATAATGAGGGTGTGTAGTTCAAGGTACAGTTTTTCAGCTGAATGTATAGTTGTATACCTATACATTTGGGGTATAGTTGTTGAAGAATATAATTGTTAAAACCTAAAAAGAACCGATGTCATTATTAAATAATTATCGTTTATCCATAGATACACTTCATAAATCGTATATCAAAATCCATAACAATTCATAAAAGAATACATTAAGGATTCGTTCTACAATTTATTTTGTCGTAGATTTTGCAAGGCACTCAATAATTCATCCAAAACCACAAATTCTTCATTCAATATTCATAATTAATTTGCTCTAAGCCTATATGATGAATTTAATCCAATGCCAAATCTTCACGGATTCATCCCTATTCATGAAAGCACCAATTTCTTCATACAAAAATTTAATTTCCATCCAAAATCTTGGTAAATCTAACAATGAGATTAAATCCCAAAATCCCAATTGAACAAACCCATTTTCCTAAACCCCCTAAATGATTCAATGTTATGTAAAGACTCCCCATTCGAATAAATCCTGTAAGACATTATAAGGTTTAACCAACAACTTGAACGTCTCTTTCGAAATTCCATGAATGATTCTGATGTTGGCCTCTGAATGGAACGACTTCATATACAGACTTCAGAAAATCCTCGATTGATTCCCTGTCCGAATCCTTATTGAGTGGGGAGAGGGGTGGGTGGTCGAAAGCCTGAAAAAGACGATTCGAAGCGGAACATTTTTCAATTATTGGCCGAATGTTCGTGAGATTCGAGTGTAGGCACTTCAATTATCGACGGCTTCTTTTATCTTCCCCGGTGCAACCATAACAAAAATGACGATTCAATCATGTGTTCGAAGCATCGTCACGATTGTTAATTGAATTCCTCGTCAATTTGATTGTCTTTCATTTTTGCAGATGAAATGAGTTGCGTTTCCATTCATGACAAGAAGTCAAGAAAAGGTAGAGTTCTTTTAAACGGAAGAAACTGCAGAAATAGGATTGGACAGGGTGGACAGAATTTTTTTTTTTTTGCAGAATATAACGTTCAACTTTTGAACAATTATGAATCAAAACTATTAAGTTGCATATTAGAAATGAAAACTGCTATTGATACTTAATTAAACAATTGAATGCTGGTATAGATACCTAATTAAACAAAATTGAAAACTGGTATAGATAATTATTTAATTTAGTAGGGGTTTAACGTCTACAACGGAACCAAAGGCCATATTGCCGATGTCAAAAGGAATTTAAATACAAGGGACTAGAAGAAGCAATAAGAAAGGGAAGGGAACAATTGAATACTGGTATAGATACATAATTAAAGCCTGAAATATTAATTTAAAGATACAAAAATGCAAAAAGAACCTACTCACATTCAAATAAACACCAAGTTTCACACCAGAGAAAACACACAAAGCAAAAAGGACGCGGAGGTAATCAGGAGAATTTTACTCCAAATGACTCTGCTCAAGAAAATCTGCGGTGTTATTAAAAAGAAAGAGAATCTCTAATTCAAGACAGAATGAGATATGAAAGGCCTTTATTAGCCCCATTACTCTGGCAAGGAGAGCATATATTATAGCATAATGAATAACAACTGCCTAGAATATTATCGTGATGCTTGGGGAATAGAACATAGAGTGATATTCTCGCTATGTTGTGAAATCTGCGAAGTTTATACCTTTCTTTTTAAGACTGAGATGGTTGAAGCATTTACCAGGGAAGAAGGAGTTATTCCTGGGATTTTGAGGGAATATCCCAGAACACGTTATTCTTAACGGGCAAGTACTCTAGTTACAAGTATTGATACTATTGAGAACACGTTATTCTTAACGGGCAAAGACACTAGTTACAAATATTGATACTATTGAGAACACGTTATTCTTAACGGGCAAGTACTCTAGTTACAAGTATTGATACTATTGAGAACACGTTATTCTTAACGGGCAAGTACACTAGTTACACATATTGATACTATTGAGAACACGTTATTCTTAACGGGTAAGTACACTAGTTACAAACATTGATACTATTGAGAACATGTTATTCTTAACGGGCAAGTACACTAGTTACAAATATTGATACTATTGAGAACACGTTATTCTTAACGGGCAAGTACTCTAGTTACAAGTATTGATACTATTGAGAACACGTTATTCTTAACGGGCAAGTACACTAGTTACACATATCGATACTATTGAGAACACGTTATTCTTAACGGGCAAGTACACTAGTTACAAACATTGATACTATTGAGAACATGTTATTCTTAACGGGCAAGTACACTAGTTACAAAAATTGATACTATTGAGAACACGTTATTCTTAACGGGCAAGTACACTAGTTACAAGTATTGATACTATTGAGAACACGTTATTCTTAACGGGCAAGTGCACTAGTTACAAATATTGATACTATTGAGACCACGTTATTCTTAACGGGCAAGTACACTAGTTACACATATTGATACTATTGAGAACACGTTATTCTTAACGGGCAAGTACACTAGTTACAAACATTGATACTATTGAGAACATGTTATTCTTAACGGGCAAGTACACTAGTTACAAAAATTGATACTATTGAGAACACGTTATTATTAACGGGCAAGTACACTAGTTACAAGTATTGATACTATTGAGAACACGTTATTCTTAACGGGCAAGTGCACTAGTTACAAATATTGATACTATTGAGAACACGTTATTCTTAACGGGCAAGTACTCTAGTTACAAGTATTGAAACTATTGAGAACACGTTATTCTTAACGGGCAAGTACACTAGTTACACATATTGATACTATTGAGAACACGTTATTCTTTACGGGCAAGTACACTAGTTACAAACATTGATACTATTAAGAACATGTTATTCTTAACGGGCAAGTACACTAGTTATAAATATTGATACTATTGAGAACACGTTATTCTTAACGGGCAAGTACACTAGTTACAAGTATTGATACTATTGAGAACACGTTATTCTTAACGGGCAAGTACACTAGTTACAAATATTGATACTATTGAGAACACGTTATTCTTAACGGCAAGTACACTAGTTACACATATTGATACTATTGAGAACACGTTATTCTTAACGGGCAAGTACACTAGTTACACATATTGATACTATTGAGAACATGTTATTCTTAACGGGCAAGTACACTAGTTACACATATTGATACTATTGAGAACACGTTATTCTTAACGGGCAAGTACACTAGTTACACATATTGATACTATTGAGAACATGTTATTCTTAACGGGCAAGTACACTAGTTACACATATTGATACTATTGAGAACACGTTATTCTTAACGGGCAAGTACACTAGTTACAAGTATTGATACTATTGAGAACACGTTATTCTTAACGGGCAAGTACACTAGTTACCAATACTCCCTAGCCTTCTCTCCAATAGTTCACCAAAAGATAGATGTGTGTGAAGACATTGCTTTATAGCAAGCACTGACTCAATTGCTATTGCAGGTATTTGTCGAGTAAATAAATAGGGTCTTTGGATTTAGCAGCAAATGTCGATAAAGAAAATACGAAATAGGTTCGAGTATTAAGGACTGAGGTCATTGTAAGTAGGTATAGGACATTTGTGAAAATGAGGTGAGGGGTGAGAATTCATCGGAGTTTGTTGAGGTTTGGTCAGGAGAAGGTGGTACAGTGTCCATACCTACTTCTACTAGCGACTGTGACGTCAAAATGACACCAATGATACACAGAAGGTGATACAGTGTCCATACCTACTTGTACTAGCGACTGTGACGTCAAATGACACCAAGGCAATGCTCATGGGTGCAGAAAAGCTAATCAGTGAATATAGTCACTTACCAAAGAGTGTGACGAAAAGGAACACAAACACCAGTGGCTGCACTCAAGGATGAAAGAGGAAAATGAAGAGGTGATAATAAAAGAAGCCTACGAGTCTACCTAACATAAAATTTAAGACATCGTAATTGAGTTGTATTCCCCTCTCAATCTTCTATGGCCCCACCATAACTTCCCCTCTTAATCTTCTATGGCCTCACCATAACTTCTCCTCTTATTCTTCTATGGCCCCACCATAACTTCCCCTCTCAATCTTCTAGAACCCCACCATAACTTCCCCTCTAAATCTTCTATGGCCCCACCATAACTTCCCCTCTAAATCTTCTATGGCCCCACCATAACTTCCCCTCTCAATTTTCTATGAACCCACCATAACTTCCCCTCTCAATTTTCTATAACCCCACCATAACTTCCCCTCTTAATCTTCTATGGCCCCACCATAACTTCCCCTCTTAATCTTCTATGGCCCCACCATAACTATCCCTCTCAATCTTCTATGACCCCACCATAACTTCCCCTCTCAATCTTCTATGGCCCCACCATAGCTTTCTCTCTGTTAAGTAGAAGCTAATTTTGTTTCAGTTGCTCCCAAGCGTCAATAAATATACTAAATAAGTAAAATAACCCTCAGGAACGTTGCTGGTAAGTGTACTTAGCCTATCGCGCAGGAGATATGTTACTTAACCCTATCGGTACAGGTATGGTATACTCCTATCGGCCATATGTTCTAGGAGTATAATAATGTGTAGGTAGTGTTCTCAGTTATCGAACTGTATCATATTTTCGATCATGTAAAAAAGTATATAATTAAAATAATGAATTAAAATTGTAAATATTTATACTTATACAATTGTGGATCGTAATTGATCGTATTTGATATTATAATTTTAGACATTATCGTCAGCATGGTATTGTATCGGGAATGTCCGACGAAAGACGTGCTTTAAATTTATGGCACATTACGATTAGTTTTTTGTCGTCTGATCATTTGCTACCGTAGATAGACGATTATAGTCACTGATAGAAACCCGGTAAAATTGAGGGGAAAATAAGGCAAAGAATCTATCGAACATTTAGATTAAAGATTCTACAATTTTTAGACAGTTCCTTTACTCATTTTTTAATCTTTTTGAATTCTTCTTAATTTAATGGAAAAATAGCGTTTAAAAAAATTAATTAAAATGTAATAATTCTTAAATATATTTTTAATTGGTATTTCAAACAGGTGCTGCCTAATAAATCTTAAGTGCATTAAAAGCGCTTAAGTCGCCCTTAAGTTGCTGATGGGTCGACTACATAAATTATGAAGGGTATTAAATTGGTTTAGGCAAGTCAGGCCCCATTTTAAAGTTCTATGAAGGAAGTTGAATAGAGGCATCACTGAATAATTTAGTGAGGGTTTGACGTCTTCAAGCAACTGACGTCAAAAAGGAGTGAGTACAAAGGACTGGAAGAAGCAGTCAGAAAGAAAAGTGGCTTCATGAACAAAGTCTCCTACCACCTGTATGTGACATTGCTCATGGATGCAGGAAAGCTACTCCGTGAATGCAGAGCCTTACCAAAGTATGGGATTAAAAAGACACAAGAACCGGTGGCTGTAACAAAGCTCATGGATGCAGGAAAGCTACTACGTGAACAGAGCCACCCACTGTGACAATTCTCATGAATTTTTTTTTTAAGTTTAATATTTTTTACGTTAAAGTTAAAATTTGGTATACAGGGTGTTTCATTACACATCCGACAAAATTCGACAGCTTGAATAAAAAACACAAAATAAACACTTTAGCAAGAATAACAAAATGTACAAAGATGTTTCGTAGTGATACCCTCAATATAGAGTTTTTTTTGACCCACAAAAGGAATTTCACATAAAACAAACAATATTGTAAAACAATTTTCATCAGATATTTGTACGATAGAACATATTTTTCAGTGGATTTTTGTGTTAGATGGTTAGGTTAGACCTGTTGTGAAAAAAATTAAAAAGTACCTAGGGTAAGTTACGAATTATCGGTTAGTACTACATCTTCGGTCATATAAGAAAAAACAATATAAAAATTATAAATAGATAGCACTGTGTAAAAATAATAATTTTTATATTGTTTTTTCTTATATGACCGAAGATGTAGTACTGACCGATAATTAAGAACATACCCTAAGCGAATTTCACAAGTAGGGTAAGTTCTGAGTTATAGAACAGTTACATATTTTCGATCATGAAAGAAAAGGATTCAAATAATAATAAAAAGATTCTAAGAAAATTAGTATATATTTTTCTCTTATATGATCGAAAATGTGAAACTGTCCATAACTCGGAAGGTTTAGAATAAACGTTTGAAGAATATTGAAAAAACTTTAAGAAAAATGTTGAAAAAACGTTTTGAAGAATATTGAAAAAATGTTTTGAAGAATATTGAAAAAACGTTTTGAAGAATATTGAAAAACGTTATGAAGAATATTGAAAAAACGTTTTGAAGAATATTGAAAAAACGTTTTGAAGAATATTGAAAAAACGTTTTGAAGAATATTGAAAAACGTTATGAAGAATAATGAAAACGTTTCAATTAACATTGATAATAAAAGTGAACGTTTTTCCCACTAAAGACTATACCAAACCTCACAGTCTACTAACCTACTTACTACATTTCCTAGTTAGATAGAAATGTTGAGAGTATAAATAAAGTAATCATTAAGATCTATTTAATGTACTATAAAAAAGTTACAGCTGTCACGTTATAATTAATACTTACCAACATTCTAATTCGAACCTTACGTTAAGGTGCAGTAAGACGATAAACCTAATTATTGTTTTTAATTTATTGTGCAAGTAGATTTTAGTCGAATCATTCATTGTCGTAGATAAATGATCTCTTAATCATTGATTATAATCATCAATTTTCATAATCAATTTAAACCTTCAATTTTAATCTTCAATTTAAACCTTCAATTTAAACCTTCAATTTTAATATTCGATTTTAATATTCAATTTTAATCTTCAATTTTAATCTTCAATTTTCATCTTCAATTTTCATCTTCAATTTTAATCTTCAATTTAAACCTTCAATTTTAATCTCCAATTTTAATCATCGATAGCTAGCCGAAGACCCACGTGTATAAATTTTCAACCGGGTGATAGATAATCATTAATTAATCAGTAGGTACTATAATTAATTAATTAATTAATTACTCGATTGAAGAAAAAATACATCATTCTTTTTTTGTAGTTTGGAAATTAAAAAGAAAATAAATTAGGTAGCTAATTATAAGGATAAGTACTGAATAGGAAGTGATTAATTAGATTAAATAATCTAAGATCTATGGTTCATATCATTATATTAATGAAATAATTTATAGTACACTATATTATTATAATTTACATTATCACAAAATAATAAAATATTTAAAACTAATATATAGATATTATGATTTAATTTACAATAATATATTAAAATATAATATAATTTATATTGATATATTAAAAATATAATTTAAATTACAGGATAATATAACTAATATATTTTTATCTACATTAATACATTATCAGTTTAAAAATAAAATATTACTCTTATAGTTTATAACATGGTATTAAAATAATCTGAATATAGTATTACTAAAATAATTTAAATATACTACTACTTTTAAGAGTTTAAATATACCATTGCATAGTTATTTACTAACTGTTTAGCAGAAGCAGTACACACGAGTAATTTAAGTTAATAAATTAGTTAAGTTTTGATGAAGTAGAATCCTCTATGATTTAAAAGTATTGAAGAAAAAAAAATCACTACAGAAAGAAAATGAAGTTCATGAATAATTGAAGTAAAGTGGCTGAGGTAAGTTCTGAGTTGTGGTTCGGTTCCATATTTTCGATCATGTGTGAAAATAGTTTAATGATTTTATTTAAATTTTATTTTATTTTAGTGTTATCCCCTAAAATTGCAAGTAAAGTTTAAAAAGGATAGAGGATTTACTCCTGGGATATTAAGAGAATATCCCAGGCAAGAAGGATTTATTCCTGGGATAATAAGGGAATTTCCCAGGCAAGAAGGATTTATTCCTGGAATATTAAGGGAATATCCCAGGCAAGAAGGATTTATTCCTGGAATAATAATGGAATATCCCAGGAAGAAATACTACTTACCTAGAAGTCATATTCTATTAAAAAAGAGTCCATAAATCATGACAATTTACTCGATATAACTAAATAAAAATAGCAAAAAAATGGGGTAAATAAAAGGAGTAGATAAATACAGTAAATAAAAGGAGTAAATAAAAGGAGTAAATAAAAGGAGTAAATAAAAGGAGTAAATAAAAGGAGTAAATAAAAGTAGTAAATAAAAGTAGTAAATAAAAGGAGTAAATAAAAGGAGTAAATAAAAAGAGTAGATAAATACAGCAATACACAGACACACACCACCGACAGCAATCGCTATCTAAATACTAATTTATTCAGGCAAACAAATCCGTGTTATTCGACTCTATCGCACTGGATATCGTATGCAGTGACGCTACACGGTAAAACACTGTGAACATACTTCATACCTACGCCAGAAACACTTTGTTACGAGTTATCGGACGGTTCTGAGTTATCGATCGTGTCGTATATCATAATTTCTATTTTACTAGTTAATTCAATTGGTATCCATGATACCTGCAGGTATCACGGATACCAATTGAAATAAAGGTGGATAATAATTATACACATTTTTTATGATTGAAAATGTCCAATAACATGGAACTTGCCTTAAATATCATAAGGAAATTCAATTTTCATGGATGTAATTTTTTTATATGAAAATAATTTTTATAATTAAATATGAACTGAGAAAAAAATTAAAGAAAAAAAATCAAAATAATTTTTTAGCGAAAACGAAATAATCATCATTTAATATTGAATATAATATTCCATATAAATAGTTATATAAATTATAACCATCAAAATTCTTATTCCATATAGCTAAATATTACTCCATATAAAATAATATTCCATATAAAATATTATTCCATATAAAATGTTATATTACAATTAAATAAATTATTACTCAATATAACATGGCCGAAATAACATACAAACTATTTCAATCCGGGAGATGAAGGATTCACAATTATTCTTCTGTTCCAATTAAGTTATGTGTCGGTTGTTGTAAATTCAGTACAACTACAAATATAAATACTGTAACAAAGCCACCTGACACTCACACAGACCTTATCATAAAGAAAATTGATTTGGTCACATGGTATGATCTGAATGATAGAGAAAGTTATGGTGGGGCCATAGAAGATTAAGATAGGAAAGTTATTGTGGGGCCATAGAAGATTAAGAGGGGAAAGTTATTGTGGGGCCATAGAAGATTAAGAGGGGAAAGTTATTGTGGGGCCATAGAAGATTAAGAGGGGAAAGTTATGGTGGGGCCATAGAAGATTAAGAGGGGAAAGTTATTGTGCGGCCATAGAAAATTAAGAGGGGAAAGTTATTGTGGGGCCATAGAAAATTAAGAGGGGAAAGTTATTGTGGGGCCATAGAAGATTAAGAGAGGAAAGTTATTGTGGGGCCATAGAAGATTAAGAGGGGAAATTTATTGTGGGGCCATAGAAGATTAAGAAGGGAAAGTTATGGTGGGGCCATTGAAGATTAAGAGGGGAAAGTTATTGTGGGGCCATAGAAAATTAAGAGGGGAAAGTTATTGTGGGGCCATAGAAAATTAAGAGGGGAAAGTTATTGTGGGGCCATAGAAGATTAAGAGGGGAAAGTTATTGTGGGGCCATAGAAGATTAAGAGGGGAAAGTTATTGTGGGGCCATAGAAGATTAAGAGAGGAAAGTTATGGTGGGGCTATAGAAGATTAAGAGAGGAAAGTTATGGTGGGGCTATAGAAGATTAAGAGAGGAAAGTTATGGTGGGGCTATAGAAGATTAAGAGAGGAAAGTTATGGTGGGGCCATAGAAGATTAAGAGAGGAAAGTTATGGTGGGGCTATAGAAGATTAAGAGAGGAAAGTTATGGTGGGGCCATAGAAGATTAAGAGAGGAAAGTTATGGTGGGGCCATAGAAGATTACGAGAGGAAAGTTATGGTGGGGCTATAGAAGATTAAGAGAGGAAAGTTATGGTGGGGCCATAGAAGATTAAGAGAGGAAAGTTATGGTAGGGCCATAGAAGATTAAGAGAGGAAAGTAATGGTGGGGCCATAGAAGATTAAGAGAGGAAAGTTATGGTGGGGCTATAGAAGATTAAGAGAGGAAAGTTATGGTGGGGCTATAGAAGATTAAGAGAGGAAAGTTATGGTGGGGCTATAGAAGATTAAGAGAGGAAAGTTATTGTGGGGCCATAGAAGATTAAGAGAGGAAAGTTATGGTGGGGCCATAGAAAATTAAGAGGGAAAAGTTATTGTGGGGCCATAGAAGATTAAGAGAGGAAAGTTATGGTGGGGCCATAGAAGATCCCTATTCAATCTTCTACGACCCCATCATAACTTTGTTACTGGGTAAGTTCCCATGTTAATCTCCTATGGCCCCACCATACCACTTTCCCTCGGGTCAGACATTTCCCCTCTTAATAACTCTGAACATGGGATAGAGTTTCACGTCACTTTACATTACTTGCTGTGAAATTAACTTGAATGATGTGAAGTGGAGAAAAAAGAGAAAAAAGATTTGTAAGCTTCGACTGATTGCAAAACTGATGAGTAACTGAAGAGTAACTGAAGAGTAACTGAAGAGTAACTGAAGATTAACTGAAGAGTAACTGAAGAGTAACTGAAGAGTAACTGAAGAGTAACTGAAGATTAACTGAAGAGTAACTGAAGAGTAACTGAAGAGTAACTGAAGAGTAACTGAAGAGTAACTGAAGAGTAACTGAAGAGTAACTGAAGAGAAACTGAAGAGTAACTGAAGAGTAACTGAAGAGTAACTGAAGAGTAACTGAAGATTAACTGAAGAGTAACTGAAGAGAAACTGACGAGTAACTGAAGAGTAACTGAAGAGTAACTGAAGAGTAACTGAAGAGTAACTGAAGAGTAACTGAAGAGTAACTGAAGAGTAACTGAAGAGTAACTGAAGAGTAACTGAAGAGTAACTAAAGAGTAACTGAAGAGTAACTGAAGAGTAACTGAAGAGTAACTGAAGAGTAACTGAAGAGTAACTGAAGAGTAACTGAAGAGTAATTGAAGAGTAACTGAAGAGTAACTGAAGAGTAACTGAAGAGTAACAGAAGAGTAACAGAAGAGTAACTGAAGAGTAACTGAAGAGTAACAGAAGAGTAACTGAAGAGTAACTGAAGAGTAACAGAAGAGTAACTAAAGAGTAACAGAAGAGTAACTGAAGAGTAACTGAAGAGTAACTGAAGAGTAACTGAAGAGTAACAGAAGAGTAACTGAAGAGTAACTGAAGAGTAACTGAAGAGTAACTGAAGAGTAACTGAAGAGTAACTGAAGAGTAACTGAAGAGTAACTGAAGAGTAACTGAAGAGTAATTGAAGAGTAACTGAAGAGTAACTGAAGAGTAACTGAAGAGTAACTGAAGAGTAACTTAAGAGTAACTGAAGAGTAATTGATGAGTAACTGAAGAGTAACTGAAGAGAAACTGAAGACAAACTGAAGACAAACTGAAGACAAACTGAAGACAAACTGAAGAGAAAATGAAGAGAAAATGAAGAGAAAATGAAGAGAAAATGAAGAGAAACTGATGACTCCAACTGATGACTCCAACTGATGACTCCAACTGATGACTCCAACTGATGACTCCAACTGATGACTCCAACTGATGACTCCAACTGATGACTCCAACTGATGACTCCAACTGATGACTCCAACTGATGACTCCAACTGATGACTCCAACTGATGACTCTAACTGATGACTCCAACTGATGACTCCAACTGATAACTCCAACTGATGACTCCAACTGATGACTCCAACTGATGACTCCAACTGATGACTCCAACTGATGACTCCAACTGATGACTCTAACTGATGATTCTAACTGATGACTCTAACTGATGACTCTAACTGATGACTCTAACTGATGACTCTAACTGATGACTCTAACTGATGACTCTAACTGATGACTCTAACTGATGACTCCAACTGATGACTCTAACTGATGACTCTAACTGATGACTCCAACTGATGACTCTAACTGATGACTCTAACTGATGACTCTAACTGATGACTCTAACTGATGACTAACTGTAGAGGTGAGTAATTTACATTCATTAATTACATTAATTAAAGAGAAGGAAAAATAATTACTTCGAAGGATATTCTTGATCTATGAAATAATGAGGAAAAAATTAAAGGGGATAAATATAGGAATGGGAAATTTCCCTTAAAATTCAAAGTTTTCCCTTCAAATTCCAAGTTTTTCTCTCAAATTCCAAGTTTTTCCTCTAAATTCCAAGTTTTTCTCTCAAATTCCAAGTTCCCTTCAAATTCCAAGTCTTCCCTTCAAATTCCAATATTTCCCTTCAAATTCCAAGTTTTCCCTTTAAATTTTAAGTTTTCCTTTCAAATTCCAAGTTTTCCCTTCAAATTCCAAGTTTTCCCTTCAAATTCCAAGATTTCCCTTCAAATTCCAAGTTTTCCCTTTAAATCCTAATTTTTCCCTTCAAATCTCAAGTCTTATCTTCAAATTCCAAGTTTTCCTTTCAAATTCCAAGTTTCCCCTTCAAATTCCAAGTTTTCCCTTCAAATTCCAAATTTTTCATTTCAAATTCCAAGTTTTCCCTTCAAATTCCAAGTTTTCCCTTCAAATTCCAAGTTTTCCCTTCAAATTCCAAGTTTTCCCTTCAAATTCCAAGTTTTCCCTTCAAATTCCAAGTTTTCCCTTCAAATTCCAAGTTTTCCCTTCAATTCCCATTCCAAAAACAGTCCATCAAACAAAAAAAAGAATTTCAAAACAACCTCCAGATGATCAACAATCACATGAATTAAGTGAAGCCATGTGACACAAGACCGCATGTTCGTACACTGCAGGCTATTCTTTAGAGACAACATCTGCGCAATTTCCCACAACAACAACAACAACGATAACAATGAGCCAAAACAACTGGTGGAAAAGTCGGAAGATTGTTTAGGAAACTGAAACTCGGTTGCTTGAATAAAGACTAAAGTAACTAGGGATGAACTTTTGAAACCGGAGGAAGTTTGGGCTGAGACATGGCTTAGATATGGTGGGGCCATAGAAGATTGAGGGGGGGAAAGGTATGGTGGGGCCATAGAAGATTGAGGGGGGGAAAGGTATGGTGGGGCCATAGAAGATCGAGGGGGGAAAGGTATGGTGGGGCCATAGAAGATCGAGGGGGGGAAAGGTATGGTGGGGCCATAGAAGATTAAGAAAAGTTATGGTGGGGCCATAGAAGATTAAAATGGGACTTTAACTAGAGCGAGAGAGATACGGTGGGGCCATAGAAGATTAGAGAGGACCCATCCCTACCAAACAATAAACCTGTTTTTCAAAGTTCCCTACAAGCATGAGTATTGTACCTACAAAAAAATTCAGTTTCATGTGCAAAGGGAAGGGTAAGTTCTGAATTATCGTTCTGTTCCAAATTTTCGATCATATAAAAAAATCATGAACGAAAACATGAAACCATTCGATAAATTGGAACTTACCCAATACTATATTACAACTATTAATTGCATTTAAAGTTACTACCTAATTAGGTAATAGACAGATTGGCAAGGTACATAAATCTGCTAAGGCGATTATACCAATTGGATTACTTAATAACATCTACTTAGTGACATCAGAAAATAAATACGGGATTATTTCATAGAGGAAAAGAGTATTAAAATAGGCAGTTATGCTAATGGAAAAAGACTATATAACTTTATTTTGTTTTCTAGTGGGTGTTTAACGTTTGCTTCGGAACCAAAGGCCATATCGCTGACGTCAAAAGGAAATTAAATACAAGGGATTGCAAGAAGCAGTCAGAGAGGAAAGTGGCTCCATGAACAAAGTCACCTACAACCAGTCGGTGACATTGCTCATGGATGCAGAAAAGCTACTCAGGTAATGCAGTCACTTTCCAAGGAATTAGACAAAAAAAGACACAAGCACCAGTGGCTGGACTCATTAATGGAAGAGGAAAATGAAGAGGTGATAGTAAATGAAGCCTACGAGTCTACCTAACACAAAATCTAAAACCTCGTAGTTGAAGAGCATAACCCTAGCGCTGTCCTCTAAAACTGCAAGTAGCGTTAATAAATGTTAAAAATGGTAAAAATGAAAATCCATTTTTCAAATTACAACAGTTCGGGGGCCCAAGGGACGCCACCCCCTTCTCTTCCATTCACAACAGACAGATTCAGGATAGAGCCCCTGGAAGCCCACTATTTAGACCTAGTGAGTCTCCAGGTATGTCCCTATTTATAGTCACTATCAATAGTCGTCACTATCAATAGTCGTCACTATCAATAGTCGTCACTATCAATAGTCGTTTTATCAGTCGTCTATCCCTATCCTATCCTTCATTTATTATCCCCAGTCTATCCCTAGCCTCTAGTCTCCCCTCATCTGTTATGCCCAATCCGTTGCTCCAGGCTTCCGAACATAATATTTATTCAGAGCATGCAGAGACAGAGTCTTTGGCGTGAATGTTACATGTACCACATCAAAGACTATGTGCTTACTATGTGTATTCTCTTTGCGTAACTAGGTACTTAGTTACTTAGTTCTAGGTACATTTGTTTATATAAATAAATGAAGAATACTTTGAAAAAAACTCAACAAGAAATAAATGACAACTACTTTGAAACTCACACATAAAAGGCCGTTATGTAGTTTGTTGTATCCGCTAGTTTGTTGTACTGCACACTTTATTATTGTCTGATTACATAGCAAGGAGGGGGCATACCCCCTAACCCATAACTTTCCACTGGTATGTTCAAAATAGCATTTTCTGTTCAATACTGTCTTGTGCTCACTGAACATGTGTTCAAGATGGCGAAACAATCTAAGTACACTCTGAACCACAGAACATTGAATAGAAGAAGAAGTGTAGATCCCACTATATTACTCTTGAGTGCCGTTTACAGTGACGTCACCTAAACTAGAGCCATTCAGCCAATCAGAGGCTTTGTTTCACCAGTTCTGCAGAGTCCGTATTTTGAATGCGTATTACAACCGAAATGGTGTCAGTTTGTGTTTTTTGCAAAGAAGATTAGTTTATTATTGCTTAGTAGCTGGGCTATAGAATATAGATAATCGTGTACATAATTTGGTAGGAAGATATGATCCAGCAAAGATAATGAGCTGAGGTAGAATGCACGCTCAAACTGTTTTCGAGAGAGTGTTTATAGTGACGTCAGCGATCAATAGACGTGATTGGTTGAAATTTTACGACAGTGTACACCATGTGTACACGTTCGATCTGAGCTTCTTCTTATTCAATGTTCTGTGGTCTGAACGACTCACGATGAGGTGGTGTATTTTTAGATATAATAACATACGCTGTGTGTACCCTATGTGTGTGTATGTGTACTCTGTGTATAGGTATGTGTACACAATGTGTAGGTATGTGTATTTACATTTGCCCGCACCAATTGTCTCAGCACAAATAGAATGTACTATAAAAAGAAACGCTTTGTATAAATAGAATATATAAATGAAATAACAGTCAAATAATTATGTAACTTAGTCTGTATTATTTTTTCTCTTTTTTTAAGCAGTATTATATAACCTAGTCTGTATTATATAACCTAGTCTGTATTTTATAACCTAGTTTGTATTATATAACCTAGTCTGTATTATATAACCTAGTCTGTATTATATAACCTAGTTTGTATTATATAACCTAGTCTGTATTATATAACCTAGTCTGTATTATATAACCTAGTTTGTATTATATAACCTAGTCTGTATTATATAACCTAGTTATATAACCTAGTCAATAGAATTAATAATGGTCATATAGTATATATATTATATAACTAATAAAATACACTTCGTATATATAATAAATAATGGTCGTTTGAATGAACATTTTTGAGATATGCCGTTACTGAAATCAATGAGCGATATGAACATTTAAGAGATATGCCGTTACTGAAATCAATGAGCGATATGAACATTTAAGAGATATGCCGTTACTGAAATTAATGAGCGATATGAACATTTTAGAGATATGCCGTTACTGAAATTAATGAGCGATATGAACATTTTTGAGATATGCCGTTACTGAAATTAATGAGCGATATGAACATTTTAGAGATATGCCGTTACTGAAATCAATGAGCGATATGAACATTTTATATCGTCAATCCAAGCCTACGACACACTTTAATATTTATTTCCCTTGTATATTTAGTAACATGACACGTTCCTGCAGCATCTGTGTCTTCTAATTATGCTTTAGTATATCTTCTTCAATATGCAGTGTCAGGGAATTGAAACTTATACCTCTGGGAGCAAAACAAGAATAACAATTAAACAGTTTGGCTTAAATTGAAGTTCTTTATTTAAATCCATTATTTTACCCATACTTCACATGTTCGAAAATGTAGAACCGTTCGATATACTTGAGCTACTCGTATTCTGCAATATATTAATTAAAAAGGTCGAAATAGAAGTATAGTATTTCCTTTTTAGGTTCAAGTGTGAAAGCACAGGAATGAATGCAGTCAATTGAATTAAAGTGGTTACTTGTTTAATTCATTTTATCACGGTGAACTAATTGCAGCCGACTGGTAGGGGCTAGAGAATGGTGCCCGGGGAGAAAAGTTATGGTGGGGCCATAGAAGATTAAGAGGGGACAGTTATGGTGGGGTATAGAAGATTGAGAGGGGACAGGTATGGTGGAGGTATAGAAGATTAAGAGGGGACAGGTATGGTGGGGCCATAGAAGATTAAGAGGGGACATGTATGGTGGGGGTATAGAAGATTAAGAGGGGACAGTTATGGTGGGGCCATAGAAGATTAAGAGGGGACAGTTATGGTGGGGTATAGAAGATTGAGAGGGGACAGGTATGGTGGGGCCATAGAAGATTAAGAGGGGACATGTATGGTGGGGGTATAGAAGATTGAAAGGATAAAGTTATGGTGGGCCATACAAGATTGCGAGGGGTAAAGTATTAGTGGGGCCACAGAAGAATTTAAAGATTAAAACCACATGTAATGTTAATTAATCATTATTGTATAGCCAGATCTTTAAAAAGTGATTAATTATTTTTTTTTTTAAATTACTCGTCTCATTAAGCTTCGCATTTTTTAACAAACTGCGGTTTTTAATTATTTCACATGCTGAAATCAATTTTTTTTTTTTTTTTTTTTTAATGACAATATTTTTCCATTAAAAACAAGAAAAATTATATACTTGAATAACTATTAATAGACCAAATGAAGTAAGTAAAATCTTAGCCCATTAATATGAACGGTATAAAAAGCGGACAATTGAAGAAAGGGATTTGGAAAGCTCATTGGCTATTCGAATAGAGATTTACAAGTTACAAATCCCATGTTTCTAATAAAGACAATAGAGTATGAAGCACAATAGGGATCTGGGGGCGTTTTGAAAGGGGGGGGTCGTTCAAAAGGGGGGGGGGTTGGAAAGTGGGGAGGGAGGGTGGGGGTTCGTCTGTCCGTCCAGAACGCTCAAACTAATTAAGGGAAACAACGAAGTGTTTGGAAACTGTAGGAGACAAAACATATAAAGGAAACTTGGTGGAAACTTGAACTGGAGAAGGAAGCTTTCAATTGGAATGTAAACTTGCAATTGAAATGTAAACTTGCAATTGAAATGTAAACTCTTGCAATTGAAATGTAAACTTGCAATTGAAATGTAAACTTGAAATTGAAATGTAAACTTGCAATTAGAATGTAAACTTGCAATTGAAATGTAAACTTGCAATTGAAAGGGAAACTTGCAATTGAAATGTAAACTTGCAATTGAAATGTAAACTTGCAATTGAAATGTAAACTTGTAATTGAAATGTAAACTTGCAATTGGAAGGGAAACTTGTAATTGAAACGTAAACTTGCAATTGGAATGGAAACTTGCAATATAACGAAATACTTGCAAAATAAAATAGTCACCTTCCAATAGAAAAATAAACTTCTAGATGGAAACTCCCTTTTTATTAGAAACTCGTACCAATTCAAAATACTAGAAAAGGTTACTTTGGTAATTAGGTTCCAATGAAAGGTTCTTGAGATCTTAGGGAGAAATAGCTTCACTGATGAAGGTACAAAGGACTTCAGAAAAAAAGACAATAGACTTGTTAACCCAGAGAACTATAAACGAAAGAGCAGAAGTGATCTATGTATAGATTTGAACTGATTTAACGTCTTTAATTAATAACTAAGCAATAGTAAAACAAATACTGAATATTTATATAATGTAATAATGAATAATATATATAGTATTTATATATTGTAACTATTTAAGAATTGCTTATAAAACATAATGAATAAAAATATATAAAATAAAGTTAAAAAAATTAATAGAGATACATAAGAAAATTTATATATTGCGATAATTAATAACAAATATAACATTTCTATTTATATATTGTAATTATTTACAAATTGTTTATAAAATATAGAAAAAAGTATGTAAAAAATTTAAAAATTGAATAAATATCAATATTTATGACGATTTATATATTGCGATAATTAACAACAACAAATCATAATACAACACAATACTAGCATCTGATGTTGAACAGCCAAATTAACTTATGGTGGATGTGGTCCTTGGTCTAACATTGCAATGCCTCCTGAATTGTGACCTCAAAGAAAAAAGGAAATGCAAAAAAGAAACAGCAACGCCACCAGTAAACCAAGACCTGCACGTTGACTGACATCGACACGACCTGACCATTGGAATAAATGGTATTGGAACTTTAATGTCAAACTGAAAACAGATACAAAGGAGTTTGTAGAAAGAGACAGGCAGGAAAGAGGTTTCATCAATAAAATACTATATTCATTTTTCCATGCAATTAAATTCTGTTTTGGAAATAAAATATTTCACATGGTATAAAAAATAATTTCCAATCTTAATCTTCACAACACTGAGGTAGGTAATGTCTTGGATAGACTTATTTATTATCTTGTTATTCGCATAACTCAAAAAATATTCAACTAAAATGTCTGAAATTTGGTAGGACGATTGGTCAAAATCAAGTAACCATTTGGTTAGACTTTGGAAGCGATAGGGTCAAAGGTCAAGGTATTTTATAACTCGAGGAATATTGAATGGTCAAGGTCATTTATAAGCGGCGGTGAAAGTATGCGCTCTATGAGTGCTCGTTCTACTTACATATGTTAGCTATCTATGAAAAGTTAGTTGATGTAACACGCACACATTTTCTAGATAAATTCCTCACAGATACCCTAGCAAACTAATAAGTAACAAAAAAGGGGGTGCCTTGGACCCCACTTTAAAAACCACTGCTTTAGATACAGATACCCTAGATACAGATACACTAGATACAGATACCCTAGATACAGATACACTAGATACAGATACACTAGATACAGATACACTAGGTACAGATACACTAGATACAGATACACTACATACAGATACACTAGATACAGATACACTAGGTACAGATACACTAGATACAGATACACTAGGTACAGATACACTAGATACAGATACCCTAGATACAGATACACTAGATACAGATACACTAGATGGAGATACACTAGATACAGATACACTAGGTACAGATACACTAGATACAGATACACTAGATACAGATACACTAGATACAGATACACTAGGTACAGATACACTAGATACAGATACACTAGGTACAGATACACTAGATACAGATACCCTAGATACAGATACACTAGATACAGATACACTAGATGGAGATACACTAGATACAGATACACTAGATACAGATACACTAGATACAGATACACTAGATACAGATACACTAGATACAGATACACTAGATACAGATACACTAGGTACAGATACACTAGATACAGATACACTAGATACAGATACACTAGATACAGATACACTAGGTACAGATACACTAGATACAGATACACTAGATACAGATACCCTAGATACAGATACACAAGATACAGATACACTAGATGGAGATACACTAGATACAGATACACTAGATACAGATACACTAGATACAGATACACTAGATACAGATACACTAGATACAGATACACTAGATACAGATACACTAGATACAGATACACTAGATACAGATACACTAGGTACAGATACACTAGATACAGATACACTAGATACAGATACACTAGATACAGATACCCTAGATACAGATACACTAGATACAGATTCCCTAGATACAGATACACTAGATACAGATACACTAGATACAGATACACTAGATACAGATACACTACATACAGATACACTAGATACAGATACACTAGATACAGATACCCTAGATACAGATACACTAGATACAGATTCCCTAGATACAGATTCCCTAGATACAGATACACTAGATACAGATACACTAGATACAGATACACTAGATACAGATACACTAGATACAGATACACTAGATACAGATACACTAGATACAGATACACTAGATACAGATACACTAGATACAGATACCCTAGATAGAGATACACTAGATACAGATACACTAGATACAGATACCCTAGATACAGATACACTAGATACAGATACCCTAGATACAGATACCCTAGATACATATACACTAGATACAGATACCCTAGATACAGATACCCTAGATACAGATACCCTAGATACAGATACACTAGATACAGATACACTAGATACAGATACACTAGATACAGATACACTAGATACAGATACACTAGATACAGATACACTAGATACAGATACACTAGATACAGATACACTAGATACAGATACACTAGATGGAGATACACTAGATACAGATACACTAGATACAGATACACTAGATACAGATACACTAGATACAGATACACTAGATACAGATACACTAGATACAGATACACTAGATACAGATACACTAGATACAGAGATACAGATACACTAGATACAGATACACTAGATACAGATACACTAGATACAGATACACTAGATACAGATACACTAGGTACAGATACACTAGATACAGATACCCTAGATACAGATACACTAGATACAGATACACTAGATACAGATACACTAGATACAGATACACTAGATACAGATACACTAGATACAGATACACTAGATACAGATACACTAGATACAGATACACTAGATACAGATACACTAGATACAGATACACTAGATACAGATACACTAGATACAGATACACTAGATACAGATACACTAGATACAGATACCCTAGATACAGATACACTAGATACAGATACACTAGATACAGATACACTAGATACAGATACACTAGATACAGATACACTAGATACAGACACACTAGATACAGATACACTAGATACAGATACCCTAGATACAGATACCCTAGATACAGATACACTAGATACAGATTCCCTAGATACAGATACACTAGATACAGATACACTAGATACATATACACTAGATACATATACACTAGATACATATACACTAGATACAGATACACTAGATACAGATTCCCTAGATACAGATACACTAGATACAGATACACTAGATACAGATACACTAGATACAGATACACTAGATACAGATACACTAGATACAGATACACTAGATACAGATACACTAGATACAGATACACTAGATACAGATACCCTAGATACAGATACCCTAGATACAGATACCCTAGATACAGATACACTAGATACAGATTCCCTAGATACAGATACACTAGATACAGATACACTAGATACAGATACACTAGATAGAGATACACTACATACAGATACACTAGATACAGATACACTAGATACAGATACACTAGATACAGATTCCCTAGATACAGATACACTAGATACAGATACACTAGATACAGATACACTAGATACAGATACACTAGATACAGACACACTAGATACAGATACACTAGATACATATACACTAGATACAGATACACTAGATACAGATACCCTAGATACAGATACCCTAGATACAGATACACTAGATACAGATTCCCTGGATACAGATACACTAGATACAGATACACTAGATACAGATATACTAGATAGAGATACACTACATACAGATACACTAGATACAGATACACTAGATACAGATACCCTAGATACAGATACACTAGATACAGATTCCCTAGATACAGATACACTAGATACAGATACACTAGATACAGATACACTAGATATAGATACACTAGATACAGATACACTAGATACATATACACTAGATACAGATACCCTAGATACAGATACCCTAGATACAGATACCCTAGATACAGATACCCTAGATACAGATACCCTAGATACAGATACACTAGATACAGATATCTAAGTACGTGTATCGAATACCAAGTCCTGCTTGAGGCAGGAAATAAGGGCAACTTTTTGTGACACCAAAGGTTGCCAGAAATATGAGGGAAATACGAGGGAAATATTTCATACGGAAAAGAGGGCAAAAAACACCATCGGGACTTTTAGTGTATGAATTATGTATGGAAATGTAGAAATGATGTATGAAGCATTAAAATGTATGAATGATATATGAAGCATTAAAATGTATGAATGATGTATGAAGCATTAAAGTGTATGAATGATGTATGAAGCATTAAAGTGTATGAGTGATGTATGAAGCATTAAAGTGTATGAGTGATGTATGAAGCATTAAAGTGTATGAACTATTGAAGTGTATAGATAATGTATGAAATATAAGGAAGTATTGATAATGTATGAATTATTGAAACATATAAATTATAACGTAAATTATCAAAAACGTATTAATAATGTGTGTATAATTAAAATGCTGAGTCATTGAATGTAACGAATAAAGAGAAAATATTGCAGTCATTACCTATCTTATATATTCCAATAATTCATGAGTCACTTTAGATCACTACGTACAAATGGATTAAATACATTACCATTTAATAAAGTCAATCTACAAATTATTTAAAATGCAAACTCTGACGCTTTTGAAATTAATTGAAATATTATTTTATATTTATTAATGGAAACTATTAATTCAGTGAGAAAGTTATGGTGGGGCACGCCATAACTTTCTCTCAATCTTCTATGGCCCCACCATACCTCTCCCCTCTCAATCTTCTATGGCCCCACCATACCTCTCCCCTCTCAACCTTCTATGGCCCCACCATACCTTTCCCCTCTCAATCTTCTATGGCCCTACCATAACTTCCTGACTGGGTTAAGGAGTTACTTCCACATCAATTGACTATGACATTGATACTAGAATTGATGCAGATAAATTTAGAAGAAAATGTCTAGGAGGACATTGCATTTGCATTCGAGATGGCAAGGAAGACGTAAAGTTATAATAGAAATCCTGAGTTATGATATCAGTCGCATGAAAAACAACCAGGAGGTTGTTGTAGGTTGTTTGAACCTAATATAAACTTCTTAATCTTCTATGGGTTGAGTTATGGTGGGGCCATAGAAGATTAAGAGGGGGGAGTTATGGTGGGGCCATAGAAGATTAAGAGGGGGGAGTTATGGTGGGACCATAGAAGATTAAGAGGGGGGAGTTATGGTGGGGTCATAGAAGATTAAGGATGGTTCTCTCTTCATCTTCTATGGCCCCACCATAATTATCTAATTTGGTTTTGTTTTGGTATTCAAAAGGAATTTTACGGTTGGATCAGACATAATTGAGAATGGTTCGCCTCACCAAGATTTTATTCTCCGGGTTAAAATGATATTGTATTTTTTTAATAATGACAATATTTAAAAAATAATAATTAGTATGTTATAAAAGTTAAACTTGAAGTAACAGTTTTGATTATATAGAAAAATAACTGCTCTATAACAGTTTTTAGAAACTGTTCTAAAACAGTTTTTAGAAACTGTTCTATAACAGTTTTTAGAAACTGTTCTATAACAGTTTTTAGAAACTGTTCTATAACAGTTTTTAGAAACTGTTCTATAACAGTTTTTAGAAACTGTTCTATAACAGTTTTTAGAAACTGTTCTATATTGTTTAGAGATAAACTAACAAATTCACAATTTATGAAGCAAGCTCTCAATTAAAAAAGTTCGCAAGCTTTCTTGCTAAATATTTTGCAGTAGTTTTGAGTGTTAGTAAACTTAGAAAAACATTTGCAAAGACTGTGCATCTATCAGGGAAATGTTTAATATACTGGGGGAAGTGGCGAGTCATTGAACGATTCCATGTTTTCGATCATCAACTATTATTTTAATTGGTATCCATGATACCTGCAGGTATCAAGGATACCAATTGGATACTAATTGAAAAGAGAGATACTAGTTTTTTCTTACTTTATCGAAGATGTGGTACTGACCGATAATTCGTAACGTACCCTACATTGCAAGTTAAAATACATGCAAAAGTATTTGAGACTGAGTAATTTGAACAAAAATAGGTACTTTTTGAGATTTTTGAAAAATGATTAAAATTTTGCACATTTCGTGGTAATTCTATACCTAGATTTCGTAATAACCTTACCTACATTTCATGGTAACCCTACCTAGATTTCGTGGTGATACCTAGATTTCGTGGAAACCCTACCTACAATTAATGGCAATCCTACCTACAATTAATGGCAATCCTACCTACAATTAATGGCAATCCTACCTACAATTAATGGCAATCCTACCTACAATTAATGGCAATCCTACCTACAATTAATGGCAATCCTACCTACAATTAATGGCAATCCTACCTACAATTAATGGCAATCCTACCTACAATTAATGGCAATCCTACCTACAATTAATGGCAATCCTATCTACAATTAATGACAATCCTATCTACAATTAATGACAATCCTTTCCTACAATTAATGGCAATCCTACCTACAATTAATAACAATCCTACCTACAATTAATGGCAATCCTACCTACAATTAATGGCAATCCTACCTACAATTAATGGCAATCCTACCTACAATTAATGGCAATCCTACCTACAATTAATGGCAATCCTACCTACAATTAATGGCAATCCTACCTACAATTAATGGCAATCCTACCTACAATTAATGATAATCCTACCTACATTGTATTCAGACCTACACTTACCTACATTTGCATATTCACAGTTACTGAATTTCTGTCCCAAAGCTGCACACATCCGAGACCGAATTCTCTGAGAGAATTTTAAGAGCTTTTGACCCTCTGGCTCGGTCCTTTGAAGGCATTATGAGCTTTTAAGAATTGTCTGCACGAAACCTGACAATTAGTGCAACTTGTCACAGTTCTGCCTAATTACTAGAGTTGTGACAATATGCTTTGAAAGTTATAGATTCTGATATTGTTATATATGGAGAGAATAAAGAGTATTGAATGGTTCTAAACCAGCGGTATATAGTATTCGATACCATTTCATTTAATGTATGGTATTCCATAACTTCCCCTCTCAATATTCTATGGCCCCACCATAAGTCTTACATAATCTTCCATGGCCCCACCATAACCATGCATAGTTAGACACTAACCGCTTCTAAGTCAACACATTAAAAATAACTGAGGTGCTGAAAATCGCATAAGTACCTACAGTTAATGAGTTTGCAGTCGAAAAAAAAAGATTACTGCCACGTTAAGTACTTCCTTTGACTCTTATACGTCTGGAACACGGTGAGCTGTTATGAACTCTGTTGTCGTACACAAGATGGGTGTAGAACTCAATTGTCGTACACAAGATGGACGTAGAACTTAATTATCATGCACAAGATGGGTCTAGAACTCTGTTATTGTACACAAGATGGGTGTAGAACTCAATTGTCGTGCACAAGATGGGTGTAGACCTCAATTATCGTGCACAAGATGGGTGTAGAACTCAATTATCGTGCACAAGATGGGTATAGAACTCAATTATCGTGCACAAGATGGGTGTAGAACTCAATTGTCGTGCACAAGATGGGTGTAGAACTCAATTATCGTGCACAAGATGGGTGTAGAACTCAATTATCGTGCACAAGATGGGTGTAGAACTCAATTGTCGTGCACAAGATGGGTGTAGAACTCAATTGTCGTGCACAAGATGGGTGTAGAACTCAATTGTCGTGCACAAGATGGGTGTAGAACTCAATTGTCGTGCACAAGATGGGTGTAGAACTCAATTGTCGTGCACAAGATGGGTGTAGAACTCAATTATCGTGCACAAGATGGGTGTAGAACTCAATTGTCGTGCACAAGATGGGTGTAGAACTCAATTGTCGTGCACAAGATGGGTGTAGAACTCAATTGTCGTGCACAAGATGGGTGTAGAACTCAATTGTCGTGCACAAGATGGGTGTAGAACTCAATTATCGTGCACAAGATGGGTGTAGAACTCAATTATCGAACAAAACCATTTTATAACTGTACGATCTGATATTTTCAGTTGGTTAATAATTTTCAGTTGGTTATGCAAGCGATAAAATCATTGGACTAAATTCATACCACTACTTCATACCAAATAAACATTTTCGTATTTATTTACAGCATTGGAAAAGCATCCAATTTATTTAATGGAGATGGTTGGTTATCCAGCAGTGAAGTCTTTAGGTTTTCTCCATTCACATATTCTATCAGAAAAAAAAACTTTCAGAAAGTTCTTAGTGGAAAAAAATGAGAGAAAAATAGGCATTGATTTTATGGAGTTTAAATATTATAATTAGCGTCGCTAACTATATGTGAAATGAATTACACAGTGAATGGTTAAAACAACCACCAATAGTTGTAAATAAAGTGCACAGTGGAGGGTTAAAACAACCACCAATAGTTGTAAATAAAGTGCACAGTGAAGAGTTAAAACAACCACCAATAGTTACCATCGCAGAAAGCGGAAGGTTATATTTCGGATGGCATTTATTTATCATCTTGTTATTCGCATAACTCAAAAAGTGTTAACAAATTGCCTGAAATTTGGTGAAACGATTGGTCCATGTCCAGGAACCTACTGGTAGAATTTTGAGAGCTACCCGCTCAAAGGTCAAGGTCATTCATAACTCAAAAAGTATTCAACCAAATTGCGTGTAATTTGGTGGGACGATTAGTCACTATCGAGTTATCAGTTTATTAGATTGTGAGCGAACGGATCATAGAAGGCGAAGTTATGCGCTCTACCGAATGCACGTAATCTAGTTGTAAATAGTGTGCAAAGTGAAGGGTTATAACAACCACCAATCACTGTAAATAAGGTACAATCCACACCTTTAATTAATTACAGTGCACATACTGTGAAACCATTTCACCGAATGTTTCTACCCGCTGTGTTCATTTTCCTTCCTTTTAATAGCAGCAGTAAAAGTCTTTCTAAAAAAAGTTAATGTGAATTTCGAAAGAGAGATGCATGCATCCTGAGTGAGCCGCTACGTCCATTTACCTCACGCCCACCTGTTATAATGCCAGGTATATAAGCTACACAGGTAAACTACACAGGTAAACTACACATGAGAAATGAATTACTCTAATTCCTGGGATAGTAAGAGAATATCCCAGGCAAGAAAGATTCAGTCCTAGGATATAAGGGAATATCCCAGGCAAGAAAGATTCAGTCCTAGGATATAAGGGAATATCCCAGGCAAGAAAGATTCAGTCCTGGGATATAAGGGAATATCCCAGTAATAAATCCTACAAATTATAAATTAGACGTCGTAAAAAAATTACAGGTTTTTTATAACCAAAATAATATTACGGGGTTTTTAACGTCTGCTTCGGAACCAAAGGCCATATCACTGACGTCAAAAGGAAATTAAATACAAGGGACTGGAAGAAGCAGTCAGAAAAGAAAGTGTCTCCATGAACAAGGTAATATACCATCGTCAGTAACAAGTTCATGGATGCAGAAAAGCTACTCCGTGAATGCAGTCACTTACCAAGGAATGTGACGAAAAGGAACACAAGCACGGGTGACTTTACTCACGGATGGAAGAGGGAAATGAAGAGGTTATAGCAAATTAATCATACGACCCTTCCTAACACAAAATTTAGGAGGAAAATGAAGAGACAATTCTGCCGTCTAGGCCCTAGGTGGCAAAATTTACTGAAGTCTTTACAACTCTATCATTAAAATTTCATACTCTATGCTATAATATTATCGTCATTATTCAATTAATAACTTTAGCTAAATCAGAGGGAGTAGAAGTGTGGATAGTTAAATTACACAAATATTGATACTATTGAGAACACGTTATTCTTAACGGGCAAGTTTACTAGTTACAAATATTGATACTATTGAGAACACGTTATTCTTAACGGGCAAGTACACTAGTTACAAATATTGATACTATTGAGAACACGTTATTCTTAACGGGCAAGTTTACTAGTTACAAATATTGATACTATTGAGAACACGTTATTCTTAACGGGCAAGTACACTAGTTACAAATATTGATACTATTGAGAACACGTTATTCTAAACGGGCAAGTACACTAGTTACAAATATTGATACTGTTGAGAACACGTTATTCTTAACGGGCAAGTACACTAGTTACAAATATTGATACTATTGAGAACACGTTATTCTTAACGGGCAAGTACACTAGTTACAAATATTGATACTATTGAGAACACGTTATTCTTAACGGGCAAGTACACTAGTTACAAATATTGATACTGTTGAGAACACGTTATTCTTAACGGGCAAGTACACTAGTTACAAATATTGATACTATTGAGAACACGTTATTCTTAACGGGCAAGTACACTAGTTACAAATATTGATACTATTGAGAACACGTTATTCTTAACAGGCAAGTACACTGGTTACAAATATTGATACTATTGAGAACACGTTATTCTTAACGGGCAAATACACTAGCTACAAATATTGATACTATTGAGAACACGTTCTTCTTAACGGGCAAGTACACTAGTTACAAATATTGATACTATTGAGAACACGTTATTCTTAACGGGCAAGTACACTAGTTACAAATATTGATACTATTGAGAACACGTTATTCTTAACGGGCAAGTACACTAGTTACAAATACTGATATTATTGAGAACACGTTATTCTTAACGGGCAAGTACACTAGTTACAAATATTGATACTATTGAGAACATGTTATTCTTAACGGGCAAGTACACTGGTTACAAATATTGATACTATTGAGAACACGTTATTCTTAACGGGCAAGTACACTAGTTACAAATACTGATACTATTGAGAACACGTTATTCTTAACAGGCAAGTACACTGGTTACAAATATTGATACTATTGAGAACACGTTATTCTTAACGGGCAAGTACACTAGTTACAAATACTGATACTATTGAGAACACGTTATTCTTAACGGGCAAGTACACTAGCTACAAATATTGATACTATTGAGAACACGTTATTCTTAACGGGCAAGTACACTAGTTACAAATATTGATACTATTGAGAACAAGTTATTCTTAACGGGCAAGAACACTAGTTACAAATATTGATACTATTGAGAACACGTTATTCTTAACGGGCAAGTACACTAGTTACAAATATTGATACTATTGAGAACACGTTATTCTTAACGGGCAAGTACACTAGTTACAAATATTGATACTATTGAGAACACGTTATTCTTAACGGGCAAGTACACTAGTTACAAATATTGATACTATTGATAACACGTTATTCTTAACGGGCAAGTACACTAGTTACAAATATTGATACTATTGAGAACACGTTATTCTTAACGGGCAAGTACACTAGTTACAAATATTGATACTATTGAGAACACGTTATTCATAACGGGCAAGTACACTAGTTACAAATACTAATAATATCGAGAACATGTTATTTTTAACGGGCAAGTACACTAGTTACAAATACTAATAATATCGAGAACACGTTATTCATAACGGGCAAGTACACTAGTTACCAATACTACTAGTATCGAGAGCACGTTATTCTTAACGGGCAAGTACACTAGTTACCAATACTACTAGTATCGAGAACACGTTATTCTTAACGGGCAAGTACACTAGTTACAAATACTAATAGTATCGAGAACACGTTATTCTTAACGGGCAAGTACACTAGTTACAAATACTAATAGTATCGAGAACACGTTATTCTTAACGGGCAAGTACACTAGTTACACGTTATATACTCATTGAATAGCAATAATCGCCTCCCGTTTGCACTTTGTAGTTACATTAAATCTCCTTTTGCTTCAAGTGTTTTTTATGCTGCAATAACACTCTCTGTGCAACGTTAGAATGCACAGAAAAAATACATTAAATGAACACGATTATCCTTCTACCTTGAACGCATAATTAAAATGAATGGTAGAACGTGGAGTGTGAAATGAATGGTAGAACGTGGAGTGTAAAATGAATGGTAGAACGTGGAGTGTAAAATGAATGGTAGAACGTGGAGTGTAAAATGAATGGTAGAACGTGGAGTGTAAAATGAATGGTAGAAACAGGAGTGTAAAATGAATGGTAGAACGTGGAGTGTAAAATGAATGGTAGAACGTGGAGTGTAAAATGAATGGTAGAACGAGGAGTGTAAAATGAATGGTAGAACGTGGAGTGTAAAATGAATGGTAGAACGTGGAGTGTAAAATGAATAAGTGTCTCCATATCTCGATATGTGTCTCCATATCTCGATAAGTGTCTCCATATCTCGATAAGTGTCTCCATATCTCGATAAGTGTCTCCATATCTCGATAAGTGTCTCCGTATCTCGATAAGTGTCTCCATATCTCGATAAGTGTCTCCATATCTCGATAAGTGTCTCCATATCTCTCAAAATATCTCCATATCTCGCATATTATCTCCATCCTTCATATTATCTCCATATCTCTCTCATAATGTCTCCATCTCTCTGATAATATCTCGATAGTGTCTCTGCTGCAGGGCAAACTATAAGATCTCGTCTCGCATCATCCTCAAAGAGATTTAGAATGTACTTTAAGCTAATGGCTTTCGAGCATCTCGGGATTGAAGATTTGACAGGTAGTAGCAATGGCAGATGTTGCGGCTACGACTTTTACGGCGCTGATGGGATGAAGACTTTTACGGCGCTGATAGGATTCGACTTTTACGGCGCTGATGAAGACTTTTTTATGGCGCTGATGCCGATAATTCGACTATTACGGCGCCGATGCCGAGGATTCGACTCTTACGGCGCCGATGCTGAGGATTCGACTCTTACGATGCCGATGTCGAGGATTCGACTCTTACGACGCCGATGCCGAGGATTCGACTCTTACGGCACCGATGCCGAGGATTCGACTCTTACGACGCCGATACCGAGGATTCGACACTTACGACGCCGAGGATTCGACACTTACGGCGCCGATGCCGAGGATTCGAATCTTACGTCTCCAATGACAAGGATTCGACTCTTACGGTGCTGATGCCGAGGATTCGCCTCATACGGCGCCGATGCCGAGGATTCGAATCTTACGGCACTGATGCCGAGGATTCGAATCTTACGTCGCCAATGACAAGGATTCGCCTCATACGGCGCCGATGCCGAGGATTCGAATCTTACGGCGCTGATGCTGAGGATTCGACTCTTACGGCGCCAATGCCGAGGATTCGAATCTTACGTCGCCAATGACAAGGATTCGACTCTTACGGCGCCGATGCCGAGGATTCGACTCAAACGGCGCTGATGCCGAGGATACGAATCTTACGGCGCTAATGCCGAGGATTCGCCTCATACGGCGCTGATGCCGAGGATTCGACTCATGTTGCGCTCATGCCGAGGATTCGACTCATACGGCGCTGATGCCGAGGATTCGACTCTTACGGCGCTGATGCCGAGGATTAGACTCTTACGGTGCCGATGCCGAGGATTCGACTTCTAAAGAAAGTCGAATTGATGAAAGATTTTCATCAATAAAATGGCTAGGATTTTTTTAAACAAATTTTCAATCGATTTGACTAAACGATTCAAGTTTTTTTTTAAAATAGAAATACGTATAAAAATCAAGGAATTTACATCACAGTTTTATCCTATTAATGATTTAATTTAAACGAGATGATTCTTATTAATTAATAAACATTACATAAATGGAAATCATGATGTGATTTGTGAAACGTTTAAATTGTAAATCGGCATTAATTCATTTAAACGTAGGAATTAATTACTGACTATAGATTTCATTTAGGGAAAGTTCCGAATTATCGGTCAGTACCACATCTTCGGTCATATATGATGGTTTTTCTTATATGACCGAAGATGTGTTACCTATACTAACCTTATTAGATATTAGGTAATACTGCCGCAATACACTGCCATCACCCTAGTACGCTTTAGTCAACATCTCATTTTTATTTCTTCGGCCTAAATCGGACACTCCCCGTACAAGCAAAGTAGGTATTAACATATACCATGAAACAATCTGACTCTTTCAAATTTCTGACTGACATATCATTATGTAACTATGACCTTTTAATATCATTTGTCTTAATTCATACAAGATTTTAGGTAGTAATTTTCCCTATCTACTTAAACAGTAAAACTTATTAATATTTTCACAATAACAAGGTGGATGTACCGCTAGTTTTAAATAAGGTATTATCTTTTTGCTATCAGTTTTTCACTAACGAAATAAAGTTAAATACCCATTTGTTGACTTAAAGACTTATTAAAGGCTTGAAGTTAGCTACTTCTCCCCCACTTCAAGTGAAAGTAGGACCTTTATTAAAGTAGCGTCTACCTCACTTCTGAGTGAAAAACAACCTTCTTCAGTTTCTTCTTGTGTGGACCCAAAGGATTCTTGCTGTCAATATTGGAAGGAGAAGTTTGTTCCTAACCCCCACACTTGTTTATAGAAGAGAAAATGACTTGGGAAAAAACCTGAGAAGCTTCCTACCTCAGTGGTTAGGTAGATTGAAGCTGGAGCATTTCTTTGTGATATCTAGAACCTAGTGACATGTCGTGATAGACTTCGAATAGTGCAATTTTATTTTCAAAAATATGACCCAATGGTACACAGAAAGTGATACAGTGTCCATACCTACTTCTACTAGCGACTCTGACGTCAAAATGACACCAATGGTATACAGAAGGTGGTACAGTTTCCATACCTACTTCTACTAGCGACTCTGACGTCAAAATGACACCAATGGTATACAGGTGATACAGTGTCCATACCTACTTCTACTAGCGACTCTGACGTCAAAATGACACCAATGGTACACAGAAGGTGATACAGTGTCCATACCTACTTCTACTAGCGACTCTGACGTCAAAATGACACCAATGGTACACAGAAGGTGATACAGTGTCCATACCTACTTCTACTAGCGACTCTGACGTCAAAATGACAACAATGGTACACAGAAGGTGATACAGTGTCCATACCTACTCCTACTAGCGACTGTGACGTCAAAATGACACCAATGGTACACAGAAGGTGATACAGTGTCCATACCTACTTCTACTAGTGACTCTGACGTCAAAATGACACCAATGGTACACAGAAGGTGATACAGTGTCCATACCTACTCCTACTAGCGACTGTGACGTCAAAATGACACCAATGGTACACAGAAGGTGATACAGTGTCCATACCTACTCCTACTAGCGACTCTGACGTCAAAATGTCACCACACTGACGTCAAAATGACACCACTCTGACGTCAAAATGACACCACTCTGACGTCAAAATGAGACCATTACATTGAATTAGAGTTAATTAGGATAAGGTCGAAGAACATTATATGCATTAAAGTATGTAAAGTTTGAATATGAATTGTTTAGAACAGGTGTAATAAACTTTCACTCAAATCAATTATTTATGGTATAAGTCATCAAAAAATGTGAATCAGAAAATTTTAATTAAATTTTAAATTAAAAATCAATTAGAAGCATATTGGGTAAGATTTTAGTTATCGGACTGTATCCTATTTTCGATCAAAATACATAATATTCATTTCAATTGGTATCCATGATACCTGCAGGTATCATGGATACCAATTGAAACAAAAATTGTGATCGAAAAAGTGCACGTATCCGTAACTCGAAACTTACGCTATGTTCGAGCTAGAAAAATCGATTTATTTTTTCGTTCGGTGAATTAGTACCGAACGGTAACTGAGTATTAGCCCCTAATAACATAATAAGCTATGAATTAACCGATATTTAAAAAAATATAAATTAATGACATTTTATAATTTATTTTTAATTTACAGTTGTTGATAATTGAATATTTATCCCATTATATAAATAAAAATAAACGAATATTTTTTCTTGTATTAATTTCATTTCTAACTATTATAATAACAACAAAATAAATGGCAGTTAACACCAAATTTATAATCAATGAAAATATTTTAAAAAGTTATTAAATAATTCCTTAGTGCAGAAAATTAAAAGTTAACGAAAAAAAGCTCCAATTCTTAATTTAAATCTACATAAAACTATCTAATTCTTATAACTCACCTTAAAACGTCCAATTTAATTTTCCACCAGCCTCAGACACTGAACCAACGTCTCCACAATATTATTTCCAGTTCGAAGTAACGTCGAAACGAAGTGAAAAACCCCATTTCGGCAGGTTGGTTCCGAGTTCGCTCGAAATGTTCGCAGGAGCCACGTGACACACCTCACCTCACCACCACCGCAGAGTTCTGACTGACTTGGACCTAAACTCTACACCGTGAAACGTTCCCCCGCAACCCCGTCCACACGATTCACTTTGAATTGTAGAGGGGAGATTGAAGAAAAGGAAACGTTTGATAGAAAGGAGAAACAACGTTTGATAGAAAGCGAAAAGAACGTTTGATAGAAAGGAGAAAGAACGTTTGATAGAAAGGAGAAAGAACGTTTGATAGAAAAGAGAAAGAACGTTTGATAGAAAGGAGAAAGAACGTTTGATAGAAAGGGAAAAGAACGTTTGGTAGAAAGGAGAAACAACGTTTGATAGAAATGAGAAAGAACGTTTGATAGAAAGGTGAAAGAACGTTGGATAGAAAGGGAAAAGAACGTTTGATAGAAAGGGAAAAGAACGTTTGATAGAAAGGAAAAAGAACGTTCGATAGAAAGGGAAAAGAACGTTTGATAGAAAGGAAAAAGAACGTTTGATAGAAAGGAAAAAGAACGTTTGATAGAAAGGAGAAACAACGTTTGATAGAAAGGAGAAAGAACGTTTGATAGAAAGGTGAAAGAACGTTCGATAGAAAGGGAAAAGAACGTTTGATAGAAAGGAAAAAGAACGTTTGATAGAAAGGAAAAAGAACGTTTGATAGAAAGGAGAAAGAACGTTTGATAGAAAGGAGAAAGAACGTTAGATAGAAAGGGAAAAGAACGTTTGATAGAAAGGAGAAAGAACGTTTGATAGAAAGGAGAAAGAACGTTAGATAGAAAGGAAAAAGAACGTTTGGTAGAAAGGAGAAAGAACGTTTGATAGAAAGGAGAAAGAACTTTAGATAGAAAGGAGAAAGAACGTTTTATAGAAAGGAGAAAGAACGTTAGATAGAAAGGAGAAAGAACGTTAGATAGAAAGGAAAAAGAACGTTTGATAAAAAGGAGAAAGAACGTTAGATAGAAAGGAAAAAGAACGTTTGATAGAAAGGAGAAAGAACGTTTGATAGAAAGGAGAAAGAACATTAGATAGAAAGGAAAAAGAACGTTTTATGGAAAGGAGAAAGAACGTTTGATAAAAAGGAAAAAGAACGTTAGATAGAAAGGAAAAAGAACGTTTGATAAAAAGGAAAAAGAACGTTAGATAGAAAGGAAAAAGAACGTTTGATAGAAAGGAAAAAGAACGTTGATAGAAAGGAGAAAGAACGTTAGATAGAAAGGAAAAAGAACGTTTTATGGAAAGGAGAAAGAACGTTTGATGAAAAAGAGAAAGAACGTTAGATGGAAAGGAAAAAGAACGTTTGATAAAAAGGAAAAAGAACGTTAGATAGAAAGGAAAAAGAACGTTTGATAGAAAGGAAAAAGAACGTTTGATAGAAAGGAGAAAGAACGTTAGATAGAAAGGAAAAAGAACGTTTTATGGAAAGGAGAAAGAACGTTTGATAAAAAGGAGAAAGAACGTTAGATGGAAAGGAAAAAGAACGTTTGATAAAAAGGAGAAAGAACGTTAGATAGAAAGGAAAAAGAACGTTTGATAGAAAGGAGAAAGAACGTTTGATAAAATCATCAGTAGCCAATTTGAGTATTTTTCTTTAAAATTTATCTATTAAATATAATTTTGATAATAAATAATAGTACTCTACAATTTTACTGAATATGTAACAAATAAGATAACTTAAATAAGTAACGCTATTATGAGAATGACTTTTGTCTGTCTGTCCGTCACACTAAATTATTCTGATATCACTTCTATAAATGGTTTGTGTCTGTCTGTCCGTCACACTAACCTAATAATACGCTTGGCAAGCAGCTGATAGCATGGATAGGAAATTATTCTGATATCAGTTCAATAAATGGTTTCAATAAATTAATAAATATTATTTTATTCAGTTGAAAATATTGTAATAAAAGCGGAGTCAGGGATAATAATTATTACATAAAATGAATTACCATCAGTGTCCATAAAATTGGTTAAAAAATGTTTAAACTTATTTAATTTAAAGTTAAAATGCCTTTAGTGTAAATTAATAATAATACATTTTAAAAAAGTGACACAACCAGCAAATTAAACTGTAAATATTTTCTCCTTATCGTCCCATGTATGGAAACTATCATATATATATATTTTAATATTATTCTTATAACTTATAATATAACTTAAATTTCCACCATTTGGGGTAAGTTCCGAATTATCGGTCAGTGTTATCTTCGGTCATATAAGAAAAAACAAAATAAAAATTATTATTAGATAGCACTGTGTAAAAATAACAATTTTTTATTGTTTATGTCCGAAGATGTAGTACTGACCGATAATTCGTAAATTCCCTAAGTAATATTTTTTTCTCCTATGATCGGTAATGTGTAACCGTCCGATAACTCGGAACTTACCCTACTACCGCTCGGGAAAATATCATACGGAAAATGATAAACAGTCATTGCGGATGTATCGACAGAAGTGCCGATACTTCCCGATAGGACAGTCCGTATCCAGGATATAGCGGTAAACGGGATACTTTTTAGGACCATTTATTATTTTTAAATTGCCACCCGATAATTTTTTATAAAATGCTACCTGATGACATTAAATGGCAATTTAATTAATTGAGGAATTGTAATAAATTAGGTAGTGCGGATTATTGCAAATTATGTAAATATACAGGGTGACCCACAAAAAAAATTACCCAAGTTTGAATTAATATAAATATCGTACACGTACAATCTTAATGGATACATGAAAAAAATTTATTTTTAAATTTATTTCAACTCATTTTTCAATTACTTATTAATATGGTATTTATATTAATGCTACGCTGGGTACACTTTTTTGTGGGTCACCCTGTATAAAATTTTTTATGATAAAATATAAAACAATTAATATTTATATTTTTCTTCCAATCTTTATTTTGTTAAATAATTTTTATTTATTCCTATTTTAAAAAAATATATCAAAAAGTAAAAAAAAAATTCAAATAACTGAATGAAAAAATAGAAAAAAAAATCAACGTCAATCAAATAAAATTATTCACAGGAAAGGTTTTTTAAATGAAATATTCTTCGTTAAATCCGTAGACTTACGCACCCGCATATTTTCACTTGATTGAGCTGAATTCTTTTAACTCAAAACTCTACGGGAATGACTATGCGCAAGAAATCTATTGAACAAATGCGCCTAGCTAACTTTGGTGTCCTTCTCGGCAAGATAAACCGACTGTGTCTTGTGAGTTTATTCTATGAATATAGGATTTAATTTGGGGTATGGAGGTATATAA
Source organism: Caprella mutica (assembly GCA_947561585.1). NCBI lineage: Eukaryota > Metazoa > Arthropoda > Malacostraca > Amphipoda > Caprellidae > Caprella > Caprella mutica. The sequence goes on from CANNZV010003616.1 coordinate 52,640, forward strand.
TTGGTTCTAGAATAAATAATTAAATAAGCCATAAAAAGTAGTGTATTCAAATGAAGTAAAAAAACTGAAAAATAAAAAATGAATAAAAAAATGAAAGCTGAAAAAAATTAAAATCAATAGAAAATTTTATGAAGAATAGAAAAAAAAATAAAAAAAAAATTCTTTCAACAAATTGAATGAAATTAAAAATTAAAAAAAATTAACTCAAAAACTTTACGTTCCCCCAAACCAATAAAAATAAGATGAAAAATATGGTATAAAATGCAGTATATTATGATGCAATATATTATACTGTAGCAATAAGCACTTTAGAATATTGGATGCAGGTGCTGGGATGCGATGGCTATTAGTTGGATGCATTTATAACACATGGGGCAAAGATGTACCACACTGATGATGAACAGGCAGCTGATAGAGATTGATTAGTATGGTAACTGAAGGTATTCGATATAATGGAAAGAAAAATAGGAACATTATATCGAACACTTTTAAAATGAAATTATATTGCAAACAATTCCATGTGTATACCATGTATACTTTTAGGAAACGGATACCGTATGTATCCATTACATGGTAATTTGGTCAATTACTTGCAGTTACTATAGGTTATAACTAGGGTTGTGACAATATGCATTTAAAATCATAGATCCTTAGAATATCACAGACGAAATGAAATGGTATCGAATACTATATACCGCTGGTGTAGAACCATTCAATACTCTTTAATTCTCTCCGTCTGTAATATTCTCAGGATCTATGATTTTTAAAGCATATTGTCACAACCCTAGTTATAAGTATGGTATTTGACATGTTGCTAAGATGTGATCAATTAAAAATTAGATATGAATACAATCACTATTTGATATGGTTTTTATTATATGGTAAACATGTATATGCAATAGGCAATTGTTTCTATGGTACCATATCTTATAATGATAGCAGTGTATTTTATGATATCATATCTAACAAAACTATATCAAAAATTATCATATCTACTTAAATTATATCTAATATTATTAAATATAACTAAATTATATCTAAAATTATCAAATCGAACTAAATTATATCTAAAATTATCAAATCGAACTAAATTATATCTGAAATTATTATATTTGACACAAATATATCTAAAATTATCATATCTAACACACTCATATCTAAAATTATCATATCTTACAAAACTATATCTGAAATTATTATATCTAACACAAATATATATAGTATTATTATATCTAACACAGATATATCTAGTTTTATTATATCTAACACAAATATATCAAGTATTATTATATCTAACACAGATATATCTAGTTTTATTATATCTAACACAAATATATCAAGTATTATTATATCTAACACAGATATATCTAGTATTATTATATCTAACACAAATATATATAGTATTATTATATCTAACACAGATATATCTAGTATTATTATATCTAACACAAATATATCAAGTATTATTATATCTAACAAAATTTTATTTAATATTTTTATATCTAACACAAATATATCTAAAATTAATTATTATATCTAACAAAATTTTATTTAATATTTTTATATCTAACACAAATATATCTAAAATTAATTATTATATCTAACACAAATATATTTAGTAATATCATATCTAACACAATTATATCTAATATTATATCTAGTATTAATTATGATATCTACCTAATAAAATTACATCCAGTAATATCATATCTAACATAATTATATCTAACATAATTATATCTAACATAATTATATCTAACATAATTATATCTAACATAATTATATCTAACATAATTATATCTAACATAATTATATCTAACATAATTATATCTAACATAATTATATCTAACATAATTACATCTAACATAATTACATCTAACATAATTACATCTAACATAATTATATCTAACATAATTATATCTAACATAATTATATCTAACATAATTATATCAAACATAATTACATCTAACATAATTATATCTAACATAATTATATCTAACATAATTATATCTAACATAATTATATCTAACATAATTATATCTAACATAAGTATATCTAACATAATTATATCTAACATAATTACATCTAACATAATTATATCTAACATAATTATATCTAACATAATTATATCTAACATAATTATATCTAACATAATTATATCTAACATAATTATATCTAACATCACTAAATGCTCCTCTTAACATTCAAACATTTCACATTTATTACAGCACAAAATAACATTTTAAATATTCTTCTCTACCCCTAATATAATTACAGTCAATATAACTAATTTACATTCTAATATAATTACCTAACCTCTAAATATATAAAATAGCGTGACTGTTTTAAAGTGAAGTTGCAGGGGAAGTTCCAAGTTATTGGTCGGTTCCAGTATATGTAAAAAGAAATTAAAAGAAAATAGAATAATTCTCTCAAGTTCACAGTGTTTGTGACGTCATAATTGTAGAAACATAGAGTAAAAAGAGTGAAGTCAACTCTAGCGGTATATTTACAGCATTTATTTGGCACATTGTCGATCAGTGACAGGACTTGAAAAAAAGATGCCACGTCATGATCTATCATACAAACCTTAATCACTTCCTAGTACAGCATATTAAACTGACGCAAATAGCAGTTTTTTAAATGCTATACCTATATCATGAGATATGTGGGTGATGTGGATACAGTATATGCAAATACGTATCATAGATACGGCAATATGAGGTAGATTTGTATACAAGATACACGAGTAATTAAAGTATTTGGATACTGATGTTAAACTAATATTTTTCACAGTTATTCTAAAATTTAAAAAAATTCACATTTTTATCAAAATAAAATTGGAAAATTTAAAAAAATATACATTAAGTAATTAATGTAATAAATATCAGTATTTTACATATACACAGAAAAAAGTTAAATGAAATAAATACAGTATGTACCTCGATTAATTTAAGAAGCAGAAATTACAATTTCAGAACTAATAAATTCCGCCAAGCAATACTGTTGGGACATTTGCGTCAGTTTTTTCGGGCGAGTAATTACTTGGTGGGACACGAACAACAGGTTGTCTGTTGTCTGTTTTGAGATCAACAGGAGATATTTACGGCGATAGTCTCCTTTGATCTTACATAATAAATCACACTGATTATTTTTTATCGAGCTTTATCGTTTGATGAAATAGTTTGGTTAGAGTTATCGGTATAAGAAAATACAAAGAAAAGTTGTGCTGGTACCCAAGAGGAAAGTTATGGTGGGGCCATAGAAGAGCAAGAGGGGGTGACCTCTCATCCTCGATGGCTATATAATATTAGGAAGGAAATTTATGGTGGAGCCATAGAAGATTGAGAGGGGAAAGTTATGGTGGGGCAATAGAAGATTGAGAGGGGAAAGTTATGTTTGGACCATTGAATAATGGGAGGGGAAAGTTATGGTGGGGTCATAGAAGATTAAGATGGGGGAAGTTATGGTGGGGCCATTGAATATTGGGAGGGGAAAGTTATGGTGGGACGATAGAAGATTGAAAGGGGAAAGTTATGGTGGGACGATAGAAGATTGAGAGGGGAAAGTTATGGTGGGTCCATAGAAGAATAAGAGGGGACCATACTCAAATACAATAAATCATTAATACCAATGATAATTGTCAAATATGTTTTTAATAAATTTAAAGTATCATACATCGAGTAGCTTTTCTGCCAACACGAGCCTTAAACGTGAATATCCAACAAAATTAATCATAATCACAATTCAACAATTAACATTAATTTTAATTAAATTATTATTTAAGTAAATATGATATTTAAATAAATAATTAAAGTTAAAACCAATCTTTCATAATAAAAATACATATTATTAGAAAGATAACGTATTTTTGTATGAATCTGTGATATCAAATTGAAAAATGTAAACTTTACTCTTAAGCATACGTAAAATATTATTTTATATACATTTTAATAAAGGAAATATATTGAAAATAAGCCTTATGTCACTACAGCATAAGGACCATTTTCCCCTGCCTCTACATCCAAGAATAAGCCAATTCGACTGAAATTTGCAACTGGAGATGAACTTCATACAATTAGCGAAGTTGGTGACTTGAAATATTATATAACATTCTATTTATTATACATATGTTGTAGAGGGTACCTGTAACTTTAGAACACTCTATCACAACTTGTGGGAAAAAAGTTAAAAAGATATTAATGTATTAAAAATTAGACAAAAGTAAAGCTATATTAGACGTTAATATATTCTCGTAAAAAATTTCTTTAAATTTTATTAAGTTTATTTAGATTAAAATATAGATTGGAAATTAGTTTTATCTAAAAAATTTAGATGATAGATAATATCTAAATATTTTAATGAAAAAATAGAAAAAATAATTCATTTAAAATAATAAGCAAGACACTGATAATAACAATTATACAAATTTTGAATCTTTTTCAATTTTTTTTTACCCTGGCTAAATTAATCAAATTTGAATTTAGAGATGTATCGATATATAAGTAGAAAAGCCTGAGGTCATATTCCAAATAGTCACTCGATGATAGTTACCCTAAAAAAGGGTCAGAAAGTTACCCTAAAAAAGGAAAGTCACACTGAAAGTTACCCTAAAAATTATATCTCACGGGACCAAAATTTCACTTTTTATCAACACTTCCATGTCTGTAGAGAATGAGGAAGTAGGATACAGTATCTACAGGCATTACCATCTACAGTGTCTACAGGCCTCACCATCTACAGTATCTACAGGCCTCATCATCTACAGTGTCTACAGGCCTCATCATCTACAGTGTCTAAAGGCCTCATCATCTACAGTGTCTACAGGCCTCATCATCTACAGTGTCTAAAGGCCTCATCATCTACAGTGTCTACAGGCCTCATCATCTACAGTGTCTAAAGGCCTCATCATCTACAGTGTCTACAGGCCTCATCATCTACAGTGTCTACAGGCTTCATCATCCACAGTGTCTACAGGCCTCACCATCTACAGTATCTACAGGCCTCATCATCTACAGTGTCTACAGGCCTCATCATCTACAGTGTCTAAAGGCCTCATCATCTACAGTGTCTACAGGCCTCATCATCTACAGTGTCTAAAGGCCTCATCATCTACAGTGTCTACAGGCCTTATCATCTACAGTGTCTACAGGCCTCATCATCTACAGTGTCTACAGGCCTCACCATCTACAGTGTCTACAGGCCTCACCATCTACAGTGTCTACAGGCCTCACCATCTACAGTGTCTACAGGCGTCATCATCTACAGTGTCTACAGGTCACATCATCTACAGTGTCTACAGGCCTCATCATCTACAGTGTCTACAGGCTTCATCATCCACAGTGTCTACAGGCCTCACCATCTACAGTATCTACAGGCCTCATCATCTACAGTGTCTACAGGCCTCATCATCTACAGTGTCTACAGGCCTCATCATCTACAGTGTCTACAGGCCTCATCATCTACAGTGTCTACAGGCCTCACCATCTACAATGTCTACAGGCCTCACCATCTACAGTGTCTACAGGCGTCATCATCTACAGTGTCTACACGTCACATCATCTACAGTGTCTACAGGCCTCATCATCTACACTGTCTACAGGCTTCATCATCCACAGTGTCTACAGGCCTCACCATCTACAGTATCTACAGGCCTCATCATCTACAGTGTCTACAGG
>CANNZV010003617.1:0-58315 GCA_947561585.1 Caprella mutica
GTTATGAGCCACAATTTAATGATTTATGTGTGCAACTAGCGGCTCATTATGGGGTTCATTTACAAGCCACTCGCCCTGCCAAACCGAAGGATAAAGCGAGCGTTGAAAACATGGTTAGCACCGTTTATACTCGTATTTATGCACCATTACGCAACGAAATTTATCATAGTCAAGTTGAATTAAATGCCGCTATTGTTCAACAATTAGACAAGCATAATAAGCTACCTTATCAAAAAAAAGAAGGCTCTCGCAAGTCTGTATTTGATACCTATGAGTTGCCTCAAATGCGTAATTTACCAAGCGAATTATTTGAAATAAAAAAGACCACCTTCGCTAAAGCGCAACGCAATTACCACGTTTATATAGGAGAAGAAAAAAACTATTATTCACTTCCATATCGCTATGTTGGCAAAAAGACAACGATTGTTTATACTCATAAAATTGTGGAGATATACGTTGATAATCAACGAGTTGCGATACACCAACGCCTCCAGACAGAACGTATTTATCAATATCAAACCGAGCCCAAACACATGCCCAAATCTCATCAAGAATGGAAAGAATCGGAAGGCTATGATGCCAACTATTTTTTAGAACAAGGCATAAAAATCGGACAAGCGACTCATTGGGCAATTGCACAGATTTTATCGTCTAAAAACAATCAAAGTCAAACTTACAGAAGTTGTCAAGGTCTGCTTCATCTGGGCAAGAAACATGGCAATGCCCGAGTGGAACAAGCTGCCGTTCGCTGCCAAAAAGTGGATAAGGTAACCTACACGATGTTGAAGCGGATTCTTCGGCATAATCTGGATGATAATGATGTAGAACAAGACGATTTATTTACGCCTCCCACGCACGACAATATCCGTGGAGCGCAGGCATATCAATAATTTTTAATCAATTTTTAATCAATTTTTAATCAATTTTTAATCAATTTTTAAAACAGAGAAATTATGACCAATGCATCGCTGCAAATCTTGCGGCAAATGAAATTAGAAGGTATGGCCAGTGCCTACGAAGGCGTTTTATTGCTGCCCATTAATCAACAACCCGATGCGCATGAATTGCTGGGGCGGTTAGCAGATGCGGAGCAACAGTATCGCTCGGACAAACGAATGAAAATGTATTTACGGCTCAGTAAAATGCGTTATCAAGCCACCATCCAAGACATTGATACCTCCGAAAATCGCAATCTGACCAAGTCGCAATTAATGTTATTAAGTGATTGCAGTTACCTGGATAGAGGTGAAAACATCCTTGTTACAGGTTCAACGGGCTGCGGTAAATCGTATTTATCCTGCGCTTTAGGTAACCATGCCTGCGTTCATGGTTATCGCACATTGTACTTCAATATGAACCGGTTTCAGGAACAAATCGCCATTGCTAAAACGGATGGAACATTTATTAAATGGTTAGACCGCTTAAAAAAAGCGAAGCTAATTGTCTTAGATGATTTTGGCTTACAGCCCATCTCTCCTACCGTCAGAATGGCACTATTACAAATCTTGGAAGACCGATATGAGAAGGCTTCAGTGATTATTTGTTCGCAGCTTCCTGTCGCCAAATGGCATGAATATCTGAAAGAACCAACTATCGCTGATGCCATCCTTGACCGCATTACTCCAAAATCGCATCGCATCGAATTACAGGGAAAAAGTTTAAGAAAAGGATTAAATCAACTATCTTAACGCCTTCATTTTGTATGTGTCCACAGGGGGGTCAGTATAAAGCGTAGCTAGGGGGTCAGTGATATGGTTCTTCGTCACTTTTGGTGAATTGCGTCATCCTGTTTGCCTCAAGACCTTCTTTTTCAGTAATTCAAAACCACCTCGACCATACATTTGTCGTTTGATATTTTTTAACCGATTGACTTGCCCTTCCACCTGCCCATTACTCCATTTTAAGGAGACAGCTGCTCGAACTGCATCGTAATCTCGAAGCAAGCCATTGGCAAATGTTTTCAAAGCTGGTATCTCACTTTCTTTAGCATCCTTTATCCAGGTGTCTAATCTCCTTTTTCCAAGTTCATCTGTCATTTTTTTGAATCTACGTACCAATTGACTTGCTTGATTTATTTTAGGACAATTTTTATAAAGTACTCTTAGAAAATTCTGTTCTTCTTCTCTTAAATCCTCAAATTTCTGACTTATTAAAACACTTACTTTTTGAGCAGACCAGATTGTAACTTTTAACGGTTCAGGTAGTTTTTCAATTTTATCATCAACAGGATAATTTTTAACAAATCGATAAAGGCTTCCTATGCTACCTTTGAAACCTTGACTTTTTATCTTTCGCCACAATGCTGCTTTATTCCTTTCTCCAGATTCCCATTCGCTTCTAATAAAATCTTCGTATTTGTAAATAGCCGTCTTTTTTCTCCTTCTAATCTTGGGGTGAGGATAATGGTCATACTTGAAATATTTTTTGATAGTTTGCCGATGGACACCTGTTTGTCTACGGATAGATTTTATCGAACAGCCTTGTTTCCTTAAACGTTTTACTTCTAAAAAGTTAGCCTCTCGAAGCGAAGCATTTTGTGATTTTTTCGTAACATCTTCTTTATCAATGGATTCTTCTGTCGTTAAAAGAGTACATTCTTGACTATTTTCATTGTTCGTTTCAGTCTGTAAAATATCAGTTATTGCTAATGTCTCAGCAGCTAATCTCAATTCGACATTGTGCTTATCCAACATCCGTTTAACGGCTTCTCCCAAATTCTTTAAAAGATGCCAACGGTCAGCTATTTGTATTGCCTCTGGCGCACCTTGCGCAGCTCCCAAGGCATAAGCGCCAGATCTATCTCGACTAATTATCTCTATGCCAGGATGTTCCTTTAACCAGTTTGTCAATGTTTCTGCCGTTCTATCTGGCAACAAATCTATCGGTTTCCTTTTCTCTAAGTCCACTAATAATGTTCCATAATTATTCCCTTTTTTAAATGCCCAATCATCTACTCCAAGTACTCTCGGCGTTTCATAGCACCCAACCGAGAAGTCATGAGTAGTTCTAAGAAGTGTGGATGAACTGGCTATAATTCCTAATTTTTTGGACAATAAACTACCAGCATTTCCTCCCACAGCAAATCCTATTTCTTCCAATGTATTCTTGAGTCTTGTTGTTTTACGTGCATAAGGAAGTAAAGCCTCTTTAAACCGTTCAGTAAAGATTTTTCGAATACAATTATCGTTATCACAAAAGAATTTTCGGGATTGTAATTCAATTTTTACAGTGAAAATACTCCAAGGCAAATCTGCGATACACCGATTATATCGACTATGTATCCGGGTGCAAAAATTGTTGCATATAGGGCACAAACAGCCTGACTTAGTAGTGACTAATTGAACGGCTATACCATCTTTTCCCTTCGTTATATCTTGTAACGCAATACCGTCTATCTTTGGAAGTAATTTCTCAAGTATATGTAGCATCTACGTAAGATAGGAAAAACTGATTTTGAACCAATTTTCACCAAAAGTGACGAAGAACCAGTGATATGGTTCTTCGTCACTTTTGGTGAATTGCGTCATCCTGTTTGCCTCAAGACCTTCTTTTTCAGTAATTCAAAACCACCTCGACCATACATTTGTCGTTTGATATTTTTTAACCGATTGACTTGCCCTTCCACCTGCCCATTACTCCATTTTAAGGAGACAGCTGCTCGAACTGCATCGTAATCTCGAAGCAAGCCATTGGCAAATGTTTTCAAAGCTGGTATCTCACTTTCTTTAGCATCCTTTATCCAGGTGTCTAATCTCCTTTTTCCAAGTTCATCTGTCATTTTTTTGAATCTACGTACCAATTGACTTGCTTGATTTATTTTAGGACAATTTTTATAAAGTACTCTTAGAAAATTCTGTTCTTCTTCTCTTAAATCCTCAAATTTCTGACTTATTAAAACACTTACTTTTTGAGCAGACCAGATTGTAACTTTTAACGGTTCAGGTAGTTTTTCAATTTTATCATCAACAGGATAATTTTTAACAAATCGATAAAGGCTTCCTATGCTACCTTTGAAACCTTGACTTTTTATCTTTCGCCACAATGCTGCTTTATTCCTTTCTCCAGATTCCCATTCGCTTCTAATAAAATCTTCGTATTTGTAAATAGCCGTCTTTTTTCTCCTTCTAATCTTGGGGTGAGGATAATGGTCATACTTGAAATATTTTTTGATAGTTTGCCGATGGACACCTGTTTGTCTACGGATAGATTTTATCGAACAGCCTTGTTTCCTTAAACGTTTTACTTCTAAAAAGTTAGCCTCTCGAAGCGAAGCATTTTGTGATTTTTTCGTAACATCTTCTTTATCAATGGATTCTTCTGTCGTTAAAAGAGTACATTCTTGACTATTTTCATTGTTCGTTTCAGTCTGTAAAATATCAGTTATTGCTAATGTCTCAGCAGCTAATCTCAATTCGACATTGTGCTTATCCAACATCCGTTTAACGGCTTCTCCCAAATTCTTTAAAAGATGCCAACGGTCAGCTATTTGTATTGCCTCTGGCGCACCTTGCGCAGCTCCCAAGGCATAAGCGCCAGATCTATCTCGACTAATTATCTCTATGCCAGGATGTTCCTTTAACCAGTTTGTCAATGTTTCTGCCGTTCTATCTGGCAACAAATCTATCGGTTTCCTTTTCTCTAAGTCCACTAATAATGTTCCGTAATTATTCCCTTTTTTAAATGCCCAATCATCTACTCCAAGTACTCTCGGCGTTTCATAGCACCCAACCGAGAAGTCATGAGTAGTTCTAAGAAGTGTGGATGAACTGGCTATAATTCCTAATTTTTTGGACAATAAACTACCAGCATTTCCTCCCACAGCAAATCCTATTTCTTCCAATGTATTCTTGAGTCTTGTTGTTTTACGTGCATAAGGAAGTAAAGCCTCTTTAAACCGTTCAGTAAAGATTTTTCGAATACAATTATCGTTATCACAAAAGAATTTTCGGGATTGTAATTCAATTTTTACAGTGAAAATACTCCAAGGCAAATCTGCGATACACCGATTATATCGACTATGTATCCGGTTGCAAAAATTGTTGCATATAGGGCACAAACAGCCTGACTTAGTAGTGACTAATTGAACGGCTATACCATCTTTTCCCTTCGTTATATCTTGTAACGCAATACCGTCTATCTTTGGAAGTAATTTCTCAAGTATATGTAGCATCTACGTAAGATAGGAAAAACTGATTTTGAACCAATTTTCACCAAAAGTGACGAAGAACCAGTGATATCGGAATATGCAATAATAAGGTTGGTAGTGTTTAAACTCACCCAAATAGTGGGTGAGTTGGTTAATCGTGGCTAAAATTTCGCTGATTGGAATTATCTTTTCGTTTGGAAAAACAGCTCCAGCTTCCTTCGTTTTTTCTTTTTCTACTTTGGGTGTTTTGACGTGATACTTCTCGTTTTTATTCAAGGTGAAGTGGGCATTTTCTCCGTTTAAAATGGCTTCGTTGGTTTGGACAAAGTGTTCATCAAGCCTTGGTTTTACAACGTTTAGAACATCGTTCCATTTTTTCAAATGAGTCAAACCAGCCTTTTCTAACAAGGCATCTTGATTTGTATTCCAGTCATTTTCCTCGACCAAATATTCATCATAAGCCTTGTAACGATAGGAATGTTGAAGGTTCAATTGTCCGCTTTTAATACCGAAATACACTGCGTCAAAAAGTAACATTTTATAAAGTGAAATCCGAAAGCGTCCATTTTCATCCGTTAATGCTGATTTTTGCTCTTGGTTTAAAAAATCTGTTGGCGCATTTTTGGTAATAGTGCCTTCCTTTTTTACAAAATTATCAATGGCATTTATCAATTTTTCAGAAGAAATTTTAGGATTAAAATGGAGGTTTTTAAGGAGGGAAGATACTCGTTGCTGTAAAGCGACTGATTGATTTTCTAAATAATTAAAGCGGGCATTTTGTTCTCGTTTTTTGTATTGCTGTCGCAATAAATCCAAGGCTTGTTCATCTTCCTCAATAGTCATTTTTAGAGGTATCAATTGCTGAATTTGAGCTAATTTTTCGGCAGACGACAAATTGTTCCAAGTGATTTGATGAATGTTTTTAATCAATTCATTCTTATTTTGTGCAATGTCTAAAGCTTGTTTGATTCGCTGTTGATAGGCCATTCTATTGGCGAACAAATATTCCTTGTGTTCTTTTTCCACAGCGCTGAAGGCACTTCTACAGGCTGAAATAAATGTATCCACCAGTTGGTCTTCAAATTGTCGAAGCTGGAAGGCCGTAAATCCCAAAAGCAATAAGTATTTAGTGGATTTTGTTCGTCGAACCACTTGATGAGATTTATATTTAATGACCAATTCCCCAAAGTATCGAATGGCAGATTCGTTTAAATTCAATTGCGGCAAAAGTCCTTGTATTTGCTCATATACTTCCCAAACGATACGGTGTTTGTTCAGATTTGACCGAATACTTTTAGGATTGTCTCTACGAATCAATTTCTTCAAATTCGTAAAAACGTAGGCAGATTGACTGTCTTCGGCATTGACTTTGACGAGTAAAGAATCCAAAGAAGTCTTATGATTTTCGGATAATAGCTGCTCCAGCTTTTGATGAATTTCTCGATTACGGCGACGCAATGCAATCGTTAAAATAGTTTGTAGGCTATGATAGGAAGGTAACTCAATGTGCCGATGATGGAGGTCTTCCAATATCATGTTCAACATTAGAGTTGCTCGATGAAATGACCATAATGGCTTGTCAATCAGTCTAGTGATAAGACCACGGTGTGCTCGAAGACTAAATGCTGTATAGCCAAAATGAGAGAGAACAATTTTTTTGTGTCTATTGTAAGTTTGCTCCTTGTAATTTGACATATCCTTATCGAACAACAAAACTCCTAAACGATTAGCGATAAATTCCATATCCCTGGAATGAAATTTAGTCGGCGAAAAAAAACGTTTTCGAGCTTTGAAATACCCAATTATCAAGTAAAAACCAATTTTGTTGTGAATAGAATGAAGAGAATCCAGATGCTTTTTCAAAGCCGCTGGAAGCGCAAAAAATTGTTTTCGTTGGAAAGAATCAAAAATGGGTGCTTGGTCATAGGATGCGACTTCTTTATCTGACCAAATATTAATTTTAGGCATAATCGTTATTTTTATGAAAAGGTTTAACGAGCGTTGTAGCTTATTCTAAATAATAAATCTTACACTTTATAAGAGCAGTCAAATTATATAAAATATGACTACTTTTGAACTTAAAACTTACCAATCAATAAAAATGACTAAAAAAGCAAGTCTTAGTCCGCAAAAGATGCCTGTTGAAAAAACGGTTGCCTATATCCGAGCATCGACCAATAAACAGGATGTGGATAATCAAAAATTGGAAATTTTGGAATATGCTCGCAAGCATGATTTGAAAGTCGATGAGTTTATTGAAATTACGATTTCTTCTAAACGAACAACGAAGCAACGCCGGATTGATGAAATGATGGAAAAATTGGAAGGCTCTGGAATATTGATTGCCACTGAACTTTCGCGATTGGGGAGGAGTACTGCTGAAGTCATCACCTTGGTCAATCAATTACTCAAGCAAAATGTCAGGGTTATTTTGACCAAGCAAAACTTGGATATTACAACGCACGACATGGCTTCCAAAATTATCATCACCTTGTTTTCGCTTTTTGGTGAATTGGAAAGAGACTTGATTAGTCTGAGAACCAAAGAAGCATTAGCGGCGAAAAAATCAAAGGGGATTCAATTGGGTAAACCCAAAGGAACGATTCAAAAAAGTATGTATGATAAAGATTTAGAAACTATCAAAGGCTGGCTCGCTTTAGGGCTATCTGGGAGAAAAATTTCTCAGAATCTTGGCTATGGTTCTTACATTTCTTTGAATACGTTTTTGAAGAAAAGAAAACTGCGAAAAGTGGGCGTTGAGGAGTCGAACTTGTAAGTGCATTGTTTTTGTGGGGGATTAACACCGTTTGTTATGCTGAGACCTACTGGTATTTTATCTTTAAATTCTACTTTTAGAGCGCAAGGAGTATGCCCTACTCAGGATTGCAATGACCCTGCAGATTTTGATAGAATTACGTTTTTTAATCTTCGACATGGCATTCAAGCAGGAAACAGTAATGATGCTAGTTCCACGTTTTCTGTATATGCTAGCGATTTTAATTCAAATCATACTGGTATTTCAGCACGAGTTGTACCCAACTTACATATTTCAGATTGCTTGTTTAATGTAGGAAGTGACTCTTATGGAGTAGCAACTGAAAATCACCCTTATCAAGGTATTAGTTTAGACCATTGTACAGGGTTTGAAGTTACTCGAAATAATCTTACTGGTTTAGCAGCATCTTCGGATGTGCCAAATTACGTAGGTATCGTAGTGGCTGATGCCGGACCAAATGAAAATGAAATTAGAGGGAATATATTATCTAATTTACATTGTGCAACATTATCTAATGGGAATAATCGGGCTGCTTTTATGCCCAATGTAGGACTTGCTTACTATTGTAATGTTTATCAAAATAACTTTTTTGATATTGCTGTACCGGAAGAAAATATAGCAGATAGTGGAGTTCGTGGTATTTTTGGTACTCCCAATGAAGCATCTGGCAATATTTTTACAAATTACAGTATGAATGCCCCAGGTCGAGACGCTCATTTTTTGAATAAATCCTTTGGTAATGTTGATTATTATTATTTAGAAACTGCCCCATTGGAACTCCCAGAATATGTTACATTCGACCCAGATACTGGACTTGGAGTGAAAGTTGATGATACACCTAATGCTGCTGAATGCACCGAAGAAGCTGATGGTGGTGGTTGTTTCCCCTATCCTTGTTTACCAATTGATTTGATTAATTGTTTTTCACAATATGATAGCGAATGGCAGACCACCAAACAACTTTACGAAAGTCTTATTGATGGTGGAGATACTGACCAACTTGTTACTACAATTCAAAATACATCTAGTCAGCAAGCTGCTACCTTACAAGGTAAGTTGGAGCAATTTTCACCCTATTTATCAGAAAAAGCACTTGAAGAATTGACTTTACGAATAGGAGATTTTCCAGAACAAATGATTTATAAAGTCTTGTCTGAAAATCCTGATGTATTAAGAAGAGGAAAACTGCTAAGTTATATAACAACATTAGACAATACCTTATCTGATGGAACGATAACCGCATTACAGCAAGAGGCTTCAACGATTACCATTCGTGGCAACCAAGAAGCGGAAATGGCTCTGCTATATGCTAAACGTACTAAATGTATCAATCGTCTTATCCGTTATTACGTAACTATGGAAGATGATTTACTTTTAGAAGAATTAATTAGTTGGTTTACAGAACGAGGTGATTTATCCGCAGAGTACGATATTGCTCGCTTATGGATAAGAAATGGTAGTGCTTCTAAAGCAAAGACTACTATTAGTGAAATACCTACCAAGTATGAATTGTCAGACGCTTATCTTGCAGATTGGACAGCTTATAGTGATTGGTTTGAATTAATGAGTGACATGATTGATGGCGGAAATAGTAAGCTAAAAAAAGTGTACGATGAAAATGAACAAAATATCGGCACTACTGCAAATATAGGTATTGGTCGTGCAAATGTAGAAGCAAATGTTCTAACTTGCTTTTTCAAAGGAGAAGGCTGCGAAATTCCTATAATATTGCCACAGTTAGCAAACACAATGGGGCTAGTAGTACCGCCTTCTAATGGAGTAAATGAAGACTTTACAACATTTATAGCCATTCCTAACCCAGCAACAGATTTAGTAACATTTAGATTGCCTACCACACAAATTGCTGATGAAAATAGAGCAATTTATGTGTATTCAGTTGATGGAAACTTAATCAAACACCTAGCTGTACCGAATGCTGTAACAGAAATGTCTTGGGAAACAAAGGATTTACCCAAAGGCGTTTATTTTGCCATTTTAGAAATCAATAATGTCAGAAGCGCAGAGCTAAAACTGATCATCTCCCGATAATTAATCACTAAACGAGGTGCGTTTCTTGTAAACGTACCTCGTTTCTCTCATCTTTGGAAAATGAAAATGTATATTTTATTTTTGCTCTTATTTTTTGCATTAGTTTTAAATGCTCAAGAAACTTGGGAATACCGGTATCATCATGACTTTTCATCATCTCAAATAAGGTCTATTGTCGCAACAGATAGCTGTATCTATACCACAGGAGTAATTATTGATGGTGTACCTCCATACTTAGATGGAAGTTTTTTTATTAAATATTCTCTAGAGGGAGAACTACTCTATAAAAAAACAATTGTCGATTCTTTCAGAAGAGTAGAAACATGGAGAAATACACTTCATTTATCAAATGAAATATTTTATACTTGTGCTTCATTTTTTGATACTTTAGCTAGAGGTAGCGTAGTCTTGAAATTAGACACAGAAGGAAATATATTGCAAGAAACAGTCGTTCGTCACTATGATTATCCTGAAGAAACCTTCATAAAACCAACAGATTTTAAAATAATTTCAGATACTTCTATGGTTCTCTTATCTTCTGTTTCAATACTAAGTGGGACAAATACAAGGTCTGGAGGGCAAATTAATATCTTAGATACATTAGGAAATATTTTATCAGAAACAATAATTAGCCATCCAAGTTTTTCTTTAACATCAATATCTATTGAAGCGGATGAAGAATTTATTTATATAAGTGGTGCTTTAAATAATTTAAATGTAGCCAATGAAAATTATTTTTATAGAACTTTTATTATAAAATTAAACCATGATGGTGAGATACTTCAAGAAATGTATCGCCCATCTTCGATACTGACAAACTGGGCAAATTACTTATCAAAAACTAATGATGGAGGCTTCGTATATACTTCAGGAATTGGTATTGAAAGTGACCCTTTTAGTGAATTACGTTGGCATAATACAGTAGTTAAAGTTAATGAGGATTTAGAAGTAGAATGGGAGACTTTATTAAGAGCAGGAAAACATGGAGTTCTTAATTATTTAGAGAAAATTATAGAATTAGAAGACGGTTCTGGCTATGTAACTGCAGGATTAAATTTTGAGTCAGAACATCACATAGATTGGCTAGGATGTCTAGCAAAAGTAGCTCCAAATGGAGATAGCCTTTGGATGCGCTTATTTAGTTATGTTCCTTTAACAACACTTGGAGAAGATGGCTATCATAATTGGCATCACGCCTTTTATGATATGGATGTAGCTCCAGATGGTGGGTTTATTATGGGGGGCGAGTCTCGCCTAAATTATATTCCTGATACTTCTTACTACCCTCCACCAATTCAGCAAATTTATCTTGTCAAAACAGACGAATATGGATGTTTAGTACCTGACTGTCATTTGGTCAGTACCGATGAAGCTCCATTAGGTAAAACTATTCGGCTCAAAATACATCCTAATCCAACATCAGAAGAATTGTATGTCTATGCAGGTGATTTAATCGGTTTGGAGCAAGCTAAAGTACGTATTTTTAATTTAAAAGGGCAACTAGTTCAAGAATTTGATACGCCTACTTCGCATACCACTTATATTACTCGGGTAGGGCATATGTCGAGTGGTGTTTATTTGGTAAATTTGATGGATAAGGGGCGTGTTGTGGATAGTCAGCGGTTAGTGGTAGAGTGATAACTTTTATCCAAAAAAACGACCGTTTTAATATAGACACCCCTTTTTTCTTTTTAAATCTTGAAAACCAATAGACGCTATCAAAAAAACTTATTCAATATTTCAAAGTCTAGAAAAAGTGAGTTTTCTACTGTTACCTTATTTCTCATAGTGTAACAAGTCGAAAAACGTAAGGCCCAAAAATCAATAGCAATAATTGATTTTTGGGCCTTTTTTTATACCTTTATGTTACACTTCTTATTAATTATTGTAACAACAACTTCAAGCATCGCAATGAACGAACTATTCAACCTAAATGGACAACGCAAATACCTCGTGGCAGCAGAACGAGAACGCTTCGCTAAAACTGCTCGAACCTTCGACCGTGAAACGATGACGTTTTGTTTGACCTTATTAAATACAGGTTGTCGTATTTCGGAAGTATTAGAACTCACGCCGATGCGCTTTGATTATCCTGCAAAATGTGTGGTGGTTCGTTCACTCAAAAAGCGGAATGCAAAAATCGTTTACCGGACTATTCCTTTATCTGACCCTTTCTTGGAAGATTTGCGTTTGGTGCATGATATGAAGCGACTACAAAAGGACAAAAATTTAAAAGACGAGCGGGTTTGGTCATGGGTACGCATGACGGGCTATCGAAAAGTAATGGCAGTTATGAAAAAAGCAGAAATAGAAGGTGTCCACGCTTGCCCAAAAGGATTACGTCACGCCTTTGGTATTCATTGTGCCTTAAAAGGTATTCCTGAAAGTCGTATTCAGAAATGGTTGGGGCATAGTTCTCGGGAAAGCACGATTATATATACGAATGCGATTGGAGAAGAGGAGCGGCAATTGGCAGCGCGGCTGTGGGAATGATTATTTACTCGTATGACATTTTGTAACTACCTTCGCGTTGAAACATAAAAAAGAAAAGCATTTTAAACCTGACCATCTGGTCAGGTTTAAAATGTTAACAGCTAAAAGCAGATGTTTAAAAATGGGAAAAAAATTAGGAAAGATTATTGTTAAAGGTTTAGATATTCGACTAGATACAGAACGTGATTATGTGTCTTTAACGGATATAGCTAAACAAAATAATAGCGAGCCTTATGATGTTATCAAATCGTGGCTCAAAAATACAAACACGCTCCTCTTTTTGAACGAATGGGAGATTTTACATAATCCAAATTTTAAACCTGACCAAATGGACAAGTTTAGACTTACTCACCAGTCTAACCGTCATACTGCTACCGTACAAAAATTAATCAAAGAAACAGGTGCGATAGGGTTAGTCGCTAGGTCGGGGCGTTATGGAGGAACATACGCTCATAAAGATATTGCTTTAAACTTTTGCTACTGGTTATCGCCTGTTTTTCAAGTCTATTTATTAAAAGAATTTCAACGATTAAAAGAAATAGAGTTTGACCAACGTAATTTAAAATGGCACGTCAAAATGATAACTGACCGTATTGATGATGTTCGTAATTTATTAGACACCATTCCTGGGCAAGAGCCAGACCGTAATCGTATTCTGGGACAGTTAGAGGAAGAATAGTTTGCTTTAACTTTCTACCATTTTCTTTAAAATTGCTCTTGCTTAAACTTGAAATAAAGTATCTGATAATCTTAGAGCATTTCTTTCACCTTTTTGGAATTGTCCGCATGTCGAGCAAAAAAAAGAGCGTAACTGATTACTCAATTACGCTCTTTTTTATAGCTAAAATTTAGATTAATCCGCCACAAAATTAAAATATCGCCACTCGGTATCCGTCTGTAATATCAGCGTATAAATACCCGTTGGTAAATTCAAATCAAAAGGTTCTTCATAAAAATTAGTTCCTTCCAAATTGCGTTGGTCTATAATTTCGCCTAATTCGTTAAAAATATAAACAATTAAATTCGACTCACCAGAAAGAGAGACCCGTAAACCAAATTGTCCATTATTAGGATTGGGCCAAACATTGAACTCTAATATTTGAGTGTAACCGGGTTGATAATTATCAGGATTGGCCAGTTCGCTTTCATCTACAAATATGGTAATACTCTTGGTTAATGTAACAGAACAATCACCCCTAAACGCTTTCATTTGAATGGTATAAGTTCCTGCTGCTGTTGCATCAAAAATCAATTGATTTTCTTCTAATCGGATGAAATTGATACCATCATCATAGAACCATTGGATACTATCTGGTATAGGCCAACTGACATCCGCAGTTACAATTGGTTGATTAATTAGTCCTTCAATAGGTAAAATAAAACGCGCTTCAATACTTTCTTCTGAAAAATTAACTTCTATTTCATCGCTTGCTATACAGCCATCTTCATTGGTAGCAGAAAGCGTATAAAGCCCTGCTGCTGTCACGGCTAAAGTGCCATCTGTACTTATCAATTCATCGTCTTGTGACCATTCATATTCATTTATATCCGTGTTATCAATACTTAATAAAGCAGTTTCTTCTGCACATAATAGAGTATCGCCCTCACTAGATAAAGCTATCGTAAATGGTGCTGGATTTTCTAATGTAAAGGTCAATGTTTGATTACAATTGTTTTCATCAGAAACAGTTACTTCGTAAATTCCTGCTACTAAATTGGCATTGGTAGCAGTTGTTGCACCGTTTGACCATTCGTAGGAAAGATTGCCCATTCCACCAATCGTATTAACATGGAGTTGTCCACTCGCTTGGTCGTAACAAATAGGATGTACAATTGCTCCTTCTGAAATCGTCAATATTTCAGGCGTGTTAAACTCTATCGCTTGGTCGTAGCTAGTTGTACACGTTCCATCTGCATTACTGACTACAACGATATAATTACCTGCTGATAAATTAGAAAAAACATTGTTAGATGACCAATTTTCGCCATTATCTATGCTGTACAAATAATCATTCGTTCCTCCTGTAATACTGATATTAATTGTACCATTATCATAGTCACAATTGGTAGGGTTTTCTGTTAGTACATCTGTAAATAGTAAACCTGCTGGCGCGTTAAACTCTATTTGGTCAGCATAGGCGGTAGTACATATTCCATCCAAACTGCTTGTCATTAGGTCGTACACGCCATTTCCTAAATTACTAAATAAGCCTATTGACTGCCAATTCTCGCCGCCATCTATACTAAATAGCACATTTTCAGTTGCTCCTAATTCAATATAACCATCTTCATTACCGCAACCTGTTGGCTCTGCATAACCAATAAGTTCAGGTGCGCTAATTGCTGTGGCGACCAATTCATAGTTAGTCGTTGTTGAGCAATCTAAATTATTCGTGACCGTTACACTATAAGTTCCTGCTTCCTCAACGGAAATAGTATTCGTTGTTTCTCCGGTACTCCATAAAATACCCTCATTTTCCGCAATACTTAATTCGGCAATCTGCCCTTCACAAAAAGCACTTGGCCCTGTTATTTCGACACTTGGATTTGTATGGACAGTTAAGTCTAAAGTCACTAAGCTATCACAGCCACTTGTTGAGCTTAAATTTGTTTCATAATAGCCAGTTGTGGTATAATTTACACCGCCCATTTCATAACTCTCTCCATCACAGATAGCAGCAATCAGGTTTTCTGAAAGTATATTTTCGACGGTTAGGTTAAGCGTAACAAGGCTGTCACAGCCATTAATTGTGTTGAAATTTTGCGTATAACTACCTGTTTCAGTATAAACTTCATTATTCCATTCATAGCTTGTTTCGGCACAAATTTGAGCTTCAAATTCGGTATTTATTGCCTGCTCCACCGTTAAATTTAAAGTCACTAAGCTATCACAGCCGACTGCATTTAGTACGATTATTTCGTAGCTATTTTCTTCGGTATAAGCCGTGTTATTAAAGACGTATGCTTCCCCTTCACAAATGGTTGTTTCAAGAGCTGCCGCACTAGATGTAAGTACCGTTAAATCAAGCGTAACGAGGCTATCACAGCCATTTTGGGCCGTCAGTAAATTAGTGTAAATACCTGTTTGTGCATACGTATTTGTACCAATATTGATGCTTTCGCCTTCGCAAATGGTTTCCTCTAAAGAAATAGCATAGCTAGGTAAAACCGTTAAACTTAAATTAACCAAACTGTCACATCCTTCTTGCGTGTTCAACATATTTTGGTAGAAGCCCGTCGTGGTGTATTCGTTTGTTCCAACGGTATATATTTCACCCGCACAGATGACCGCAGATATACCCAATTGGTTATTAGGATGAACGATTAAGTCAAGTGTTACAAGGCTATCACAGCCATTTTGAGCGGTCAGTAAATTAGTATAAACACCTGTTTCCGAATAAGTAGTTGTGCCAATAGTAACATTTTCACCTTCACAAATTTCTTGAGAAAATTCGTAACTGCTTGGCTGTAAAACGATCAATTGCAATTCTATAATACTATTACAGCCATTGGATGAAGTAAGCGTGTCTAGGTAAATCCCAGTTGCTGTATAATCAGTATTTCCTATTGTATAACTTTCCCCTTCACAAATCGTTTCTTCTAGTACATTATAAGAATTATCTAGCACACTTAAATTAAGAGTAATTAAGCTATCACAGCCATTTTCCGCAGCTAATGTTAATTCATATACACCCGTTGCACTATATTCATTGCTTGCTATCGTGTAACTGTCACCTTCGCAAATGACTTCATTTAAAGTAACTTCGCTGTTACTTAATACCGTTAAATCTAAATTTACAAGGCTGTCACAACCTAATGCAGAAGAAAATAGTACCGCGTGATTTCCAGTCGTTTCGTATATTTCGTTACCGATACTATAGCTTTCCCCTTCGCAAATCGTTTCCTGTATCGTTACTTCATAAGTCGGTAAAACGATAAGGTCGAGTAAGACGATACTATCGCAGCCATTCTGGGCGGTTAATAACGTTTCATAAAACCCTGTTTCGGTATATACTTGGTTGCTGATTTGATAAAATTCATTATCACAAATAGTCGCTGTTATATTCGTTTCAGAAGCCGGCAATACCACTAAATTAAGTAGAATAGTGCTATCACAACCATTATTAGCTCCGAAAGTAACGGAATAATTTCCCGTTTGTGTGTATTCAATAAATCCAATCATGTAACTCTCGCCTTCGCAAATGGTCTCTTCTAAAAAGACTTCATAATTAGGAGAAATATTCAACGTCAAATTCACGATACTGTCGCAACCATTTTGCGTAGATAGTACATCTGTATAATTACCAGCTTGGTCATAAAAAGAATTGCCAACAATGTAAAACTCGTCCTCACAAATAGTTTCTTCTAAATTAACTTCGTAAGTTGGTAAAGCAATTAGGTCGAGTATAACGGTACTATCACAGCCGTTTTGAGCTGTTAATAGCGTTTCATATATACCTGTTTGAGTGTATAGTTCGTTTCCAATTTGATAAAACTCATCGTCACAAATCGTCGCAGCTACACTGGTTTCATAAGTTGGTAGAACCACTAAATTGAGCGTGACCGTACTATCACAGCCATTATTTGCGCCAAAAGTAACGGTATATACGCCCGTTTGTGAATAATCGTTAAATCCAAATGTATAGCTATCGCCTTCACAAATCGTCTCCTCTAAAAAGACCTCGTAATTAGGCAGAACATCTAGTGTTAAATTTACGATACTATCGCAACCGGTTTGTGCGGTCAATACATTGGTGTAATTACCTGATTGATTATAAAACGAAGTCCCTACTACATAAAACTCATCGTCGCAGATGGTTTCTGTTAAATGGACTTCATAGGTCGGTAAAGTTGTTAAGTCAAGAATAACGGTACTATCACAACCATTTTGGGCCGTTAATAGTGTTTCATATACACCCGTTTGAGTGTATATTTCGTTGCCGACTTGATAAAATTCATCATCACAAATTGTTGCAGTTAAACTAGATACATAGGTTTCCAAAACAATTAAATCCAGATTAACGGTACTGTCACAACCATTTTCCGCAGTAAGAATATCCGTGTACATACCTGTTTGCGTATAGGTCGATGTGCCAACGGTATAGCTTTCATTATCGCAAATAGTTTCAGTTATTGAAACGCTATAGGTAGGTAGTACCGTTAAGTTTAAAGTAACAAGGCTATCGCAGCCATTTTCCGCAGTAAGCACCTCTGTATATGTACCTTCTTCGGTATAGGTCGTCATACCTACTTCTATACTTTCTCCATCACAAATGGTATTATCCAAAATTGTGTAAACGGTTGGTAATACCGTCAGATTTAAGGTAACGATATTACTACAGCCATTGCCCGCAGTTAAGGTATCTACATAAGTTCCACTTGTAGTATAAACCGAATTGCCGACGGTATAAGTTTCCCCTTCACAAATGGTTTGATTAATAGTGGTGACATCATTATCCAACACTGTTAAATTCAAATGTACAATGCTATCGCAACCGTTAACAGCGGTTAATATATCTGTATATTCTCCGGTTTGAGTATAAGTTGAAGTGCCAACAGTATAGCTATCCTCATTGCAAATAACTTCATTTAAGAAGGTGGTTGGTACATTTAATACCGTTAAATTCAGGTAAATAGTGCTATCACAGCCGTTTTCAGCCGTTAATACATCAGTATAAATTCCATTAGTGGTATAAGTTGAAGTGCCAACGGTATAAGTTTCGCCTTCACATATTTCCTCTACCAGATTAGTGGTGTATGTTTCTAAAACGGTTAAATCAAGGTACACGGTGCTATCACAGCTATTTTGTGCGGTCAATACATCAGTATAAGTACCTGTTTCTGTATAAATCGTCATAGCTGCACAAAAGGTCAAAACCTCCCACTTTAATTTCCATAACTCATTGACTATCAATACTCAACATTTGTTTTACGCTATCCCATAATAGCTTCTATATTTAATTTCAAATTTTGGGAAGCCAGTAAATCAAAAGAATCAGCCAGTTTTTCGTCCGAAAAATCGTACAATCCGTGAAAATAAATATGTTGCCACGCCATAACAGAACCTGCTTTTATCACTTCTATAATTTCTTTTTTTCGTTCTGGCGTTTTTGCTTGCTGAATTTGATGCGTTAGATAGAGATAATTCCAACAGATGATAGTGTTTTTAATCAATCGAGTACAAGATTCTGCCACCTGCTGTTCCTGTCTGGTTGGAAAAATAGACTCCCCATTATTGGCAAAACGAATCGCATCAGAGAAGCGATTGGCACTTTCTATTTTATTGAGTTGTTTGCGGATGGCTTGCCGTAATTCAACATCATCAATGTATTTCAAAAGGAAAATGGTTTTTACAATTTTACCAAATTCTTTAAGGGCTTTGTAAACAGGATGTTGTCTGGAATAAGAATTGAGCCGTTTAAAAATTTGGGAAGCAGTACATTCTTTTAGTTTGATGGAAGTGATTAGGCGTAGAATATTATCCCAATTTTCTTCAATGAGTTCAGTATTGATATAACCGTCAGGCAAAATTTTATAGCCTTTTTCGGTGTATTCAATGTTCTTTGCAAAGGCATAAAGTTGCTGTTTATAAACCTTAGCAATACGGGGTGCAAACTCAAAACCAAGTAAATTCATCAAGGCAAAAACAGCTTCGGTAAAGCCATGTGTATCAGTGCTGTGAATCGTAGATTGTACTGTTTCATTGTGCATTAAACCGTCAATTACGTAAGAGGCCTCTCTTGCAAAAGAATCAATGACGGTGGAGTGCCAAAGCAATTGCCGTTCATCAATGAAGTTGTAAGCCGTTGCCCCTCTGCCTTTTTTGAAGTATTTATAACAGTAGGCGGAATGGATGGAATTGCCCTTTACACCAAATTTTTGTCCATCGCTGGACGTATGTAAACTCCCCTTATGTCGTTTGTAGATTTGGGGTAATTCTAAACTTTCTGTAAATTCAACAATCAAGTCATTGGCTTTGTCCACATTGGCTAAATTGAAATAAGCATTGACGGTGTTTTCTAATTCCACCTCTGACATTGGCGTAGCCACTTTGGTCATGGTAGGGATGCCGACATTGCAGCCATACGCCATAATTCCTGCATAAAACAAGGCATTTTGAGGTCTTTTTTTTCGATATTTTGGTTGAATATGTACCAATTCATTCAAGTAACCTGTCCTTCTATTGACGGTTGCCAATACTTCGGACAAGGGAATAATTTTAGTATTCGGAAACCAATCTACCAGTTTTTCAACTCCTTCTTTATCCACTTTTGGTGTAGTAACACTAAATTTCCCGTGTTGGGGTACATTCGGGATACGCCCAAAAAGTTGTCACTTTAAATCTCTCATAGCTTCCTTTTAGCAATCGCCTCATAAAAAGCCTTTTGCGTATCAATAGCTGCGGTATTGGTATAAATCTGTGTAGTATCAGGTTGTTCATGTCCGAGAAAAACTTGCAAATAATCTTTAGCCATTCCATCTTCTACTAAGAAAGTAGCTCTGGTATGGTGGAGGGTATGCGGAGTAACCTCCAAGGAATAAATTTGAGCATTGCTGGCAATTTCTTTTACAATTTGTTGAATGCGTCGATTGGTGTACCGTTCATTTCTACGAGTTCTAAAAATTGGCCCACTTTTTCTGCCTTTCAGATGAGTAGATAACAGCCTACCTAAATTTTCTTCGATTGGGACTTCTCTACGTTTACTGCCTTTTCCAGAACGAATGACAATTCTCAATTCATTAAAATAAATGTCATCGGCATTAAGAGAGGTAAATTCATTAACTCTCGCTGCTGTTTCAAACAAGGTCTGCATTATCAGCCCTATCTTAGATGATTTATCATAAGCGGCATTAATGAAATCCTGATATTCTTTTCTGGATAATCGTTTGACCGTTCCTTTGTTTTTCTTTTCTGGTTTAAGTTCTAATTTCTTTCGGACCTCCTTAAAAATATATTGCGATTGACTATAGCTAATATTCTGCTTGGCAAACTTCTTCGCAATGAAATTAATAATTGGCTTAAAATTCGATGATTTCATAGTTTCGCATTTTTATTTTCAGAGGCGAAAAAGTAATGCTTTTTTGGTAAAAAAAGAAGTGTTTCCGAGTTTAAAACGCTCTTGAGCTTCGCACTCTGAGCATTATGCGAAATTCGATTTTTCTTTTTTGAACCTCCTTTTATTAAAATATTTAGACATGGCATCCATTGAGCAAACAGCTTATCCCAGATTCACCGACGAAATTTTAGCTGAAGAAGATTTACAAAAATTATTTGACCCAACGGATGAAGAACTCAAGTTCGTCAAAATTCGCTCCAGAAAACCAAGCGGTAATCTTACACTTTTGCTTTTATTAAAAGCACATCAGTATTTAGGTCGGACAACTTCTTTAAGTAAAATCCCTAAGCAGATTCAACAGTATTTATCAAAGCAGTTGGAATTATCTGAGACTGTTCAACCATTAGAAGAAATAGAAACCAACAAAACTTCTTTTCATAGATACCGAAAAGCTATTCGACAATTTTTAACCGTTCAATCTTGGTCAGAGCAAGCAGAGCAACTCATTATGGAAGCAATGAAAAAAGCAGCTTTTACGATGAGTGACCCTGCGGATTTAATCAATATTGGGCTAAAAACACTTGCGGATAACAAATATGAAATACCTGCTTTTCGGAGATTGGATGATACCGCCAAGCATATTCGCCAGATAGTACATGTGCAAATATATGAACAAACAGCTCAATCTTTAACCGCAGAAGATAAGCAAATATTAGATGACCTATTAATCGTTGAAGGGGAAGATTACAAAAGTGATTTTACAAAAATAAAAGCAGCTCCAGGAAGAAATACCCTTAAACAAATGAGATTATGGGGGCAGCGATTGGAGTGGTTAAATGCGATTATCCAGCCGACTGATTTTATTAAGCATATAAAATATACCAAGGTTCGACAGTTTGCCGCACAAGCTAAACAATTGGAGGTAGGCGATATAAAAGACATTAGTAACTCCAATAAACGCTACACTTTTTTATTATGCTTTTTATCTGAAACCCAAATGAGAACACGGGACGAGTTGATAAATATGTTTTTGAAACGGATGCGTCAAACACATAATCGAGCGAAAGAACAATTGGAAAACTTGAAGGCGGAATATCGACTTTGGGAGGAACAAATGATGGAAACGCTTAATCAAGTTGTTGATTCTGCGGCGAAAGAACCCAAGGATAGTCTGCTTGGTAAGCGGGTCAGAAATATTTTAAATGAATACGGTGGAGCAGACACTATTTCCAAACGATATAAAATCGTATCGGTTTATCATGGCAATAATCATCTACCCTTATTGTGGAATAAACATCGAGCGCATCGAAAAGCAATTTATCAATTATTGAATTTGTTGGAAATCAAATCAGCGACTGAAGATGCAGGCTTATTGAAGGCATTTGAATTTATAAAACAATACCAAAATGCTAAACGGGATTATCTACCTAAATCCATCAAGTTGGATTTTTTATCCAATCGTTGGAAGGCTTATGTACAAACAAAATACGAAGGGAAAACGGTGTTTAAACGTCGGGAACTGGAGGTTTGCATATTGTCTCACTTGGCAGATGCTATTCGATACGGCGACTTATATGCGACGGGGTCAGAAGAATTCACGGATTTTAGAGTGCAGCTATTACCTTGGGAAGAATGCTTAACCTATTTGGATGAATATTGTGAAGGGGTTGGTTTACCCAATACAGCCGAGGAATTTATAGCTATGCTTCAGAAAAAACTTAGAAAAGCCTGTCAACAAACAGATGACTTATTCCCAGAGAACACTCATTTTACAATTGATGAATTTGGACAGCCTCATTTAAAGCGGTTAAAAGCTAAAGAAAAGCCAGATGGACTCAAGGAATTCCAAAAGAAAATGCGAGAACAAATGCCGGAACGTCATCTTTTGGATATATTGAAAAACGTTCAACATTGGAGCGATTTTACCAAACATTTTGGACCTCCATCTGGCTCAAAAACGAAAATGAAAGATGCGATTAGCCGTTATATTTTTACGGTCTTTGGCTAGGGTTGTAATCTTGGTGCGACACAAACTGCCAAACATATCAAAGGCAATATAACGCCACGAATTTTAAATCGAATTAATAATCAGCACATTACATCTGAAAAATTACAGGAAGCCTCAACGGATATTATCAATCATTATGCTCGGTTTGACCTGCCTTTTTTATGGGGAACGGGTAAAAGTGCTGCCGCAGATGGTACACACATTCAGCTTGTACAGAACAATTTAATTGGCGAACAGCACATTCGGTATAACGGATATGGAGGTATTGCCTACCACCATATTTCTGATACCTACGTTGCTTTATTTTGTAATTTTATAGCGTGTGGTGTTTGGGAAGCCGTCTATATTTTAGACGGTTTAATGAAAAACACATCAAAACTGCAACCAGATACCGTGCATGCCGATACGCAAGGACAGAGTGAACCCGTATTTGGTTTGTCTTATTTATTAGGCATTCAGTTGATGCCAACGATGCGTAATTGGAATGATGTCACCTTTTACAAAGTCGATAAAAGCGATAGCTACCAGCATATTGATGAGCTTTTTACCGATACCATTGACTGGGAATTAATCAAAACGCATTGGAAAGACCTCATGCAAGTTGTTATCTCTATCAATCAAGGCAAGGTGCTACCTTCTATGCTATTACAAAAGCTGGGAACGAATAGTCGAAAAAATAAACTCTACAAGGCTTTTCGTGAATTGGGGAGGGTTATCCGAACTATTTTTTTATTAGAATTTGCGAATTCAGAAGAAATGCGCCGAAAAATTCGAGCGACTTCCAACAAGGTAGAATCTTTCCATTTTTTCCACGACTGGATTACTTTTGGTGGATTTATTATTACAACTGGCGACCCTATTGAACAGCATAAACGAAATAAATATATCGACTTGATTGCTAATGCTATCATGCTCCATAATGTAGCTGATATGACTAAAGTGATTGATGAATTGGTCAAGGATGGTGAGCAAGTTACTCCTGAATTATTATCTTTTTTGAGCCCTTATTTGACGGAGCATATTAAGCGATTTGGTCAATATTTCTTGGATAATGAAGATGTTCCCATGCCTTTAGAATTGCTTAAATTGATATTTTTGGAGAAGTGACAACTTTTTGGACGTATCCCGAATGTACCCCTATAGGTGTGCAATGCTCGTCACATAGCGCATATTTTACTTCGGCTGTTCCATTATTGATACCATGTATAATTCCTTTTTCTTCAAATGTTTTGAGTGTTCGATACATGGTAATTCTATCGGATTTAGGAAAGGCTTTTTCCAATTCTATCAAACCGAATGCCCCGCTATTTTCTAAAAAATATTCCAATAGAAGCTGCCGCATTGGTGTAATGCGGACAGCTTTTTGTTCTAAAATTTTATGTGCTTTCTCCATTGTGAAAAAGGTTTATTAATGCTCGTGTGATAACTCTCCTGCCTTCGATTGAGCAAAAACATAATACGCTCCATCCGTTACGATTTTCATCCCGTCAGGTATTTTATCAATCAGCTTGACAGCCGTAAAACCATTGTCGCTGTTAGTCGGCATCACTTTGATTTGTTCAAATTTTAATTCATCATCCCCTTTATCATTGGCAACATAGATATAGGAAAAATCACCGTCTTTGATAATTGCCTTTTCGGGCAATGCTTGAACGGTTTGGTCATTCAGCCATATTTTGGCTTCAACAAATAAGTCTTTGATAAACTTTGGTCTGTCTTTTTCCAGATGCCCATGAATGCGAACGGTCTTATTTTCGGTGTTAAATTCCTTGCCTATAATGTGGACTTCTCCATCGTAAACATCATTACCCATTGCAGGTACGGTATAGCTTATTTTTTGCCCTTCTTTGATATTGGAAATGTCTTTTTCAAAAATATCTAACTCCAAATGTAAGTGCCTTTCATCTACTATTTCCATTAATTCCTCTTGTGGAGTAACATACATTCCATTGTGCATATTTATGGAAGTAATGTAGCCAGACATCGGGGATATTATGGCGATACGTTCGGTAATGTTATCGGGTGATAAGTTGGAAGTATTGATACCTAAATAAGTCAGTTGCTTGCCTATTCCTTTTAAGGTAGCGGTTTTCATGTTTACATCAGATTGTAGTTTTTGCACTTTCTTTGCTATGCCTGCATTGGCATCTACCAATTTTTGTTGGCGTTCCAATTCCTGATGTAAAAAGGTTAGCTCGGCTTGTACTTCAAGATATGCTTGTTGTTTTTGGATAAATTCAGGGTTTTCCAAATGCCCCATATTCACCCCTTTTTTAATATAACTGCCTTCCACATATTTCTTAGTGGATTTGATAAATCCGTTTGCTTTGGCACTTACCGATGAATAAGCATTTGGCGGTAAATCAAGTGTTCCCGTCGCCTTAACAAAGTCATTGATTTTGACATTGGAAAAATTACCAAACTGGATGTTCATGGTCTCTATCTGCTCTTTGGTTAGATGAATTTCTCCTTCTTCGTGTTCTCCACCATGTCCATGACCATGACTATCATCTTCACTATGTTGTTCCGTTTCATTTCCGTGGTTGTGATTATGTCCGTCACCTTCTTCGTGATTATGACCGCATGAGAAGAATAGGAGAATAACTGATAGGCTAATTACTAATATGATTGATATATTTATGATTTTCATTCTATGATTTATTTTTAGTTAGAGAAAAATTGATAAAGCACTACCACTTTGTTGTGAGCTAACATCTGTTCCCAATAACTCACTTGGTTTTTGGCTGAAATGTTTAAAGTGTTTAGCAATTCGAGATAGGATATTTCTCCTGCCTCGTAATTGAGGTCGGAAATACGCTCCATTTCAGGATTGATAAGTTCTATTTGTTCTTGATAGTAACTTACACCTGCTTTATACAATTGTATGGCATTCTCAATGGATAAAAGTTCCTGATTGATTTGTTGCTGTTGGGCTTCGACATTGGCTTTTGCCACTTCTATCTGCAATTTTTGGGCTTCCATTTTTTGCTTGGTTGGTTTATTGAAAAGTGGAACTTGTACCCCAGCTTGTAAGCCATGTAGCCAACCACCTTCAAAGTAGTTTTGAGTAGAATAACCAATATTGAAATCAGGTTTTAATGCAGCTTTTATCAAGTCAACATTCGCCTGTTCAATTTGAATATTCTGATTAGCTAATTGTATCTGCAAACTATTCAAGCTGTCTGTTGATACCAAAGGCATTATAACCAAATCATCCATTGTAGTAATAGCTTCGGAAGTGTTCAGTAAATTGGCTAACTGTTTTTCTAAGTTGTCAATTTCCAAAACAGCTTGATTGAGTAACAACCGATATTCATTTAAGGAAGACTGAATGGTCAATTTTTCAATGGGATTAGTTTCGCCTGTTTCCACCCTAACAGTTGCCATTTGAAAATACTGCTCATAGGTCTGTATGAGTTGTTCGTAAAGTTGCTTTAATTCTTTACGTTGCTGCAATTCAAGATAAGTCTGCTTCACCTGCAAGGTGAGTTCCTTTTCTGTCAATTGTTTTTTCAAAAATTGACTTTTTACCTGTTCGTTTTGCAGCGCATTTTGAGCTTTGACTGATGCAGGGTTTGGGATATTTTGTACTACACCAATTTGATTAACCCTTTGCCCATTTTCTCTAAATAGTCCATCACCTTGATAACTAAAATCTGTTGTACCAAGCGCATAAGGCAAATTTTGTAATGATTGTCCTTGTTCAATTTGTAGATTAGCGGCACGAACAGAAGGGTGATTTTGGATAGCTATTTCAACCGCTTCATTTATTGTAATTGGTCGCTGTTGAGCCTCTGCTGGAAGACTAAAAAACAATAATGGTAAAAGTATCATTGCCGCTGTTGAGCCAATAGGGTTATTTCCTTTTCGCTCCTGCCATTGTGCCAACCAGCTATACAAAATTGGCAATACTACCAAAGTCAGGAAGGTAGCGGTTATCAATCCACCAATTACAACCGTTGCCAAAGGTCGCTGTACTTCTGCACCGCCAGAGGTAGAAAGAGCCATTGGCAAGAAGCCTAATGAAGCTACCGAAGCAGTTAGCAAAACAGGGCGAAGTCGAATACTCGTACCTTTGATAATCCGTTCCCTTATATTGGTTACGCCCTCTTTTTTCAATTGATTGAAATAACCAATCAGGACAATACCATTTAATACAGCAACACCAAACAGCGCAATAAATCCAATACCTGCGGAAATACTAAACGGCATTCCCCGAAGTTCCAAAGCCCAAATTCCACCAATTGCAGAAAGTGGAATGGCGGTAAAAATCAAGGCTGCTTGTGCGATACTTCCAAAGGTGAAATAGAGCATGATGAAAATTAAGGCGAGTGCCATTGGTACGGCAATCATCAAACGGGCATTGGCAGCTTTGAGGTTTTCAAATTGACCGCCATAAGTGAAGTAATACCCAACAGGTAAATCAACTTTTGCATCCAATTCATTTTGGATTTTACTTACTAAAGTTTCAATATCGGTATCACCTACATTTACTCCAATGACTATTCTACGATTAGTGTTCTCTCTCGAAATCTGCATGGGTGCATCTATCAATTCTACATCGGCTACGGCTTGCAATGGCACTTGCGTACCATTATCCAAAGTGATGTATAAATTTTGAACATCCTCAATGCCATTACGATACTTTTCACCCAATCGAACCACCAAATCAAAGCGTTTTTCTCCCTCATAAATCACCCCTGCCTTTTCTCCAGCAAAAGCACTTCTGACCACTTGATTCACTTCTTTGACCTGCAAACCATACTGCGCCATCTTGTCATATTTGAAATTGATAATAATTTGTGGCATCCCTATCGTTTGCTCAACGTTGACTGTTCCGACACCACCAAGTTTAGTGATAACACTTTCTGCTTCTTTCGCTTTGCTGTAAAGTAAATCCAAGTCTTCACCGTAGAGTTTTATAGCAATGTCTGCTTTTGAACCCGTCATTAATTCATTGAAACGCAATTGGATAGGTTGGGAAAATTCATAGCCAACCCCAGGAATAACACTCAACGATTTTTCGATTTTCTCAAACATCTCTTTTCGGTTACTCGCAGATGTCCATTCACTTTTAGGCTTCATCACTAAAACATAATCGCCAATCTCAACTGGCATAGGGTCGGTAGGAATTTCGGCAGCTCCGATATTGACTACGACATCTTCTATTTCAGGAAAATCTTTGAGTAACTTCTTCTGAATGATAGATGCCATTTCAATGCTTTGTGAAAGCGAAGTTCCAGCAGGTAAAATTTGCTGCATAGCTAAATCACCTTCTTCTAATGTTGGAATAAATTCCCCTCCCATTCTTGTGAAAACGAAAAAGCTAAAAGCGAATAGGATAATCGTAGCCAAGACGAAAATAGTTTTCAGGCGTAAGGCTAAGTTCAAAACTGGTGTGTAAAGTCTTTGGCAAAATGCAATGATACGGTCTGCAATCGTTTTCTTATCGGTAATTTTTTTGTTGAGAAACAATGCAGACATCATCGGTACATAAGTCAAGGAAAGTATCAAAGCTCCACCGATTGCAAGCATGACCGTTTGAGCCATTGGTTTAAACATTTTTCCCTCGATACCAACCAAAGCTAAAATAGGAATGTAAACCATTAGGATAATAATTTCCCCAAAGGCTGCGGAGCTTCTAATTTTTTGAGAAGCAGTTTTCACCTCATTATTCATTTGTGCAACCGTCAATTTTTGCCCTGCAAAATTCACTTGTAAACGGTGGACAATAGACTCGACAATAATGACTGCACCATCTACTATTAACCCAAAATCAATTGCACCTAAACTCATTAAATTCGCAGAAATCCCTAACATATTCATCATGGAAATGGCAAAGAGCATTGCTAATGGAATGACGGATGCTACTATTAAACCTGCCCTCCAATTACCCAACATCAAAACCAAAATAAAAATGACAATCAGACCTCCTTCTAATAAATTGGTTTTGACTGTTCCGATAGCGGTAGAAACTAATTTGTCCCGAACCAAGTAAGGTTCAATCACTACGCCTTTGGGCAAGGATTTTTCAATTTGTATCACCCGTTCTTTTACTCGTTCGGTCACGGCTGCCGAGTTTGCGCCTTTCAACATCATTACTCGACCGCCAACGGCTTCCTCCCCATCTCGAACTAACGCACCATATCGGGGAGCTTTCCCAAACTGAACCGTTGCTACATCCTTTATCAAAATTGGTTTGCCATTGCGGACATCTACCACAATATTTTCTAAATCAGTTAATGAACGGGTAATACCATTTGTGCGGATGTAGTAGGTGTTTGGGTTTTTCTCGATATATGCCCCACCAGTATTTTCGTTGCTATTCTCTAAGGCTCTATAAATATCAGTAATGCCAACGCCTACCGATTTAAGTAGATTAGGATTGACAGCTACCTCGTATTGTTTGAGGAAACCACCCATTGTATTCACCTCAACAACTCCTTCAATTCCTGACAATTGGCGTTTTACAATCCAATCTTGAATACTTCGTAATTCCGTTGGTGAATATTTATCTTCAAAGCCCTTAGCAGGTCTGACCACATACTGATAAATCTCTCCCAAGCCCGTAGAAATCGGAGCCATTTCAGGACTTCCCAATCCTTCAGGAATATTTTCCTCAGCTTCCTTCAGATATTCACTTACCAATTGGCGAGATAAATAAACGTCCATATCTTCCTCAAAAACTACTGTCACAACGGACAAGCCAAATCGAGAAATGGAACGTATTTCAACAAGTTGTTGAATATTTTGTAAAGCCAACTCAACAGGTGTGGTAATGAACTGCTCCACTTCCTGCGTTGCCAAAGTGGGGGAAATAGTAATGACCTGAACCTGATTGTTCGTAATATCAGGTACAGCATCAATTGGTATTTGTCGCAAGGAGAAAAAACCCCAGACGATTAGGGCAGCTACCAATAGCCCTATCACAAACTTATTCTCAATCGAATAAGCGATTATCTTATCAAACATAGATTATTTGAAATTTAGTTAAACCAAAAATGTACGGTCTGAGTGGGCGTAGGTATCCCATGAATATTGGTTAACTAAATCTTGGCGGTTGCCAAATTGAATGGTGGAAAGAGATAGGGTTAAAATTAGAAAAAGATATAGGTAACTTAGCAAGTGTTAGAGGCAGATACTTAACCAATAAAGGTAGTTTAGGTGGAATATCTAATGCAATTGAACAACAACTACAAACGCAAAAAGGCGTACAAGTATCGTCACCACAACCATTAGAATGTTGGTCATGGTCTGAGACATGTTGGTGTTCAGTACCTGATAAATGATTTAGTATTTCCACAATACCACCTCCACCGCAAGGAATGAGCAACAAGGCAAACATATAAATGGCAAAAATGTGGATTGCTAATTTCATAATGTGTAAAAATACGCAAAAAACAAATGCAATCAAATTGCAAAAATTAATGGCGGGTGAGATATGATATGAAAATTATTGCACACTTCTTGGGATTGTTCACTGAACTGTGCACTTTATTAAAAAATTAGTTTAACATTCATTTCAACTTTTCAGAAAAGGCTACCTTTGTGCTAACAGATGAAGCGGAGGTGAGCAATGCTGAGGAGCAACTCGCCAAGGAATAATCTGCCGCGTACTAGCATACGTATCATTAGGGTCAATCGCTACTTTTAGCGGTTGACTTTAATGTTTTAGGACTATGCGTGTTCGCCCATGCCTAAAAAAACCTTTCATCTAGTATGCTGTATAAACAGCCGCATAGTAGCTTGTAAGCAGCTATTTTACTCGCCCATATTCAAATCTAATGGCATTCTATCTTCAAAATAAATAGCCAGTTGTTGAGCTGATAATGCCCAATTATAAATAGGAGCTGTCCATTTTTTCATGATGTCGGTAGCTGCTAAATAGAGCATTTTAAGTAAGGCTTCCTCGTTCGGAAAAACGCCTTTACTTTTGGTGACTTTACGTAACTGTCGATTGAAGCCTTCTACCGTATTGGTCGTGTATATAATACGACGAATGTCTGGTGGATACTTAAAATATTGGCTTAATCGCTCCCAGTTATTGCGCCAACTTAGGAGAACAACTGGATATTTTTCGCCCCAAATGTTTTCTAATTCATCTAGTTGCCCTTCTGCATTAATTTTAGTCCCTGATTGATAGACCTTTTTGAGGTCTTTCATAAACGATTTTTGGTCTTTACTTGCCACATATTTAAGGCTGTTTCGTATTTGATGGACAATACATAATTGCACCTCTGTTTTAGGAAAAGTAGCCTCTATAGCGTCTGCAAAGCCCGTTAAGTTGTCAATACAGGCAATAAAAATGTCTTTTACGCCCCGATGTTGCAAATCGGCAAAGACACTCATCCAAAAATGCGCGCCTTCATTTTCCGAAGCATACAAGCCTAATAAATCTTTTTGACCGTGTGGATTAATGCCTAATATACAGTACACGGCTCGTTGAACGGTACGTCCATTTTCTCGTATTTTGAAGTGAATACAATCCATCCATACAATGGGATAAATCGCTTCTAAGGTGCGAGAACGCCACTCTTCCATCGCGGGCAAAACCTGATTAGTTATCGCTGTTAGCTTCGCTTTTGAAATTGCTAAACCGTATAAATCTTCCAAATGCTCACTAATATCCCCATAACTCATTCCTTTAGCATACATCGAGATAATTTTATCATCTAGTCCTTTATTTAGGGTAGTTTGACGTTTGGCGACCAGTTCTGGCTCAAAATTCCCTTGACGGTCTCGACCTGTTTCTAAGTCAATGATGCCATGTTCGGTTTGCAGACGTAGTACCGCTGCCATTGCGACGATTACCTGTTTCAAGTGCTTTTTCTTCTTCCAAATAATCCTGAAGTTCTCCTTCTAAATTGGCTTCTAAGATGCGTTTAATCAGCGGAGTTAATACGCCGTCTTTGCCGCCTAATTTATCGCCACTCTGAAGACGAGCTACTGCTTCTTTTTCAAAATCTGTTAATCCGTCTAATCGACTTTTATACGATTTGCGTTTCTTTGGCATTGTCATATCTTATTGCTTTTTCGCAAAGGTCGTCTTTTTTTACCTTTGCTCATGCGCACAGTTATATGAACAGTCTCCACTTCTTTTTAACAACTGGGCATTCACCGCACAAATAACCGTACTAATACTCATTAGTGCCGCACCAAAAGCTGGACTAATCATCAGTCCAGGAATAAAACCAGTAGTGAGAGGTAGAGCAACTAAATTATAACCAGTAGCCCAAGCAAGGTTTTGTACCATTTTACGATAAGTTGCTTTGCCGAATAAAATCAAATTGGCTATATCCATAGGGTTACTATCCACTAAAACAGTCTGAGTAGAATAGTTTCAAAGCAACATCAAGGTCAGGAATGGTAGCTATAACAGCTCCTATCATTGCCCCCTTATTCCCGATTTTTTTACCGAGCAGAGCTTCACCAATAGCTGCCCCTAATGTTGCTTGTGTAAGGCTATCCATTCAGAACGGAGTTTTATAAGAAGGCTCATTTACAAAAGTATCGTCTGTTAGTGTTTTGAGGAAATTGATTAAATCTTCTTTATCCTGTTCTGTCAAAAACAAACCTGTATCCATCGTATTTAAAACCGTTACATCAGTTGTAGTAGATTCTTGGATGCCCTCGTTATAATGATCTATAACTTCCTCTAATGTTTGAAATCTTCCATCGTGCATGTAGGGCGCAGTCAATGCTACATTTCTTAGTGTTGGCACTTTGAATTTCCCTTTATCATTTGGGTCATTAGTTACTTCTTCTCTACCAATGTCAGTTATGTTGGCATCGCTATCTAAACCATTATTCATGTATTGGTCATTTTCAAAATTTGCACCTCCATGACAATGAGCGCAGTCTGCTCCTGATTGGTCAGGAAAAAATGGATTGTATTCGGTTTCAAAAAGAACTCGCCCTCTTTCTTCACTTTCCGTCAATTGCACTTCTCCAGCCAGGTACTTATCGTATTTTGAATCGTACGAAACAATACTCAACATGAACTGCTCCATAGCCAATGACATTTTTTCAGAGGTGATTTCTTCCGAACCAAATGCTCTCATAAACTGGTCTTGGTACATTTCAGTATCACTCAATTTGGCAATGACATTTTCCAAAGTCTCGTTCATTTCTAACGGGTCTTGAATGGGCAATAATGATTGGTCTCGAAGCAAGTGCGCCCGACCGTCCCAAAAGAATTCATTGCTATGCCAAGCCATATTAAAAACAGGCATTGCCTGGCGTTTCCCAGGAAGCATTTCGACACCTATGGAAAAACGAGTAGAATCAGAAAACCCATCAGGCTGACGATGGCAACTGGCGCAAGATTGAGTACCGTCTTTTGAAAGCATCGTTTCATAAAAAAGCATTCTACCTAATTGTACTCCTTGTTCGGTTAGCGAATTATCCGCAGGAAGGTCGGGAGCAGGTAACGCACCGTATTCTAATGTAAAAGGAGTTTCGTCATGTGTTACAGGCTCTTTGGGTTGGTCATCATCTTTACCACAAGCAACTGCAAAGAGGATGCTTACAAAAAGAACAGCTATGTATTTTATTTTAGACATGATTATTAAAATTAATTCGTGAATAATGAATTGCTAATGAAGGTTTCATCAGTCAATGATTTTAAAAATTGGATGAGGTCATCCTTTTCCGTTTCGGACAAACTCAATGGTTGAATGAGATTGCTTTTGTTTGGGTGGTTTTTTCCACCCATTTGATAATGCTCGATGACTTCCACTAAGGTATTGAATGAACCATCGTGCATATAAGGTGCAGTTAATTCGATATTTCTTAAACTCGGAACTTTGAATAAAGCCCTGTCTGCTTCTTCACCTGTCAGCCTGAATCGCCCTTCGTCTTCATATTCTTCATAAAGCCCGTTGTTTTCAAAAGCATAGTTGGTAAAGTTGAAATCACTATGGCATTTTGAACAATTGGTTTTATCGCTAAAAAAAAGGGTCATCCCTCTAATAGCTGCATCGGAAAGAGCGGAAGGTTTATCATAATTTTGATGTTGGTCATAGAGACTGTAACCACTCAATAGGCTTCTTTCAAAACAGGCAATAGCACGGGTAATGACAAAGGCATCTATTTCACGGTCATAAGCGGCTGAAGCCATTTGGATATAAGACGAATCGTTCTTTAACCTATCAGCAATGAGTACAATATTGAAATCAAACTCATTGTGTTCCTGAATAGGAACTAAAACCTGCATTTCTAAGGTGGGAACGCCCCCCTCACGAGTGAAATATGGATGATAAGTTATGTTGGCTAAAGAAGGTGAATTGCGTGTGCCTAACCGCTCTTCAACGCCCAGACTGAAAGCTACATCATCACTAAATGCCAAATTAGATTGATGACAAGAAGCGCAACTTATAGAGCTGTCCAAAGACATCGCCTTGTCAAAAAACAATCGTTTTCCTAAGTCCCATCGAGCCTTTGTAAATTCATTGCCTTCTGGAAAATTTACATCAGGAAAACCTTTAGGAATTTCCATTAAAGCAGGTGTATAAAGTGGCTCTACTTCTTCATCTTCCCGACAAGAAATAATCACCAAAATCAGTAGTAGAAAATAGAGCCACTTCATAATTTCTTATTTTGAAATCAACTTTTTTGTAATAACAGGATGCCCTTCTTTAATCAGATTGATAAAGTAAAAACCTGCACCACTTAATTCTAAGTCAATTGTTGAATTGCTCCTTACTTCATCAAAAAACAGGATTTGTTTTCCGAGAATATCTGTTACGGTTACTTCGTAATTTAAGTTTTGGGTTGCTTCTAAGGCTATGGTCGCATTACCATTTGCTGGATTAGGAAAAACTTCAAATTTGCTCACTTCACTAAAATCAATTGTTGAGGTAGTTTCACTTGCAGGACTAAAAACATAGTCTCTGAAATTCTCCAAGCATTTCTTGGCTTCTGCATTACCACCATGTACTATAACCCCTGAATTGACTGTAATATCTTCCAATCCACGAGCATAGTCAGCATCTAAATTGATAAGGATTTCATTATTGTCAGCTACAATATCGAGTTCAATTTCAGTTTGAAAATAGTTGTCATCTTCCAAGCCATGTAATTGAAATAGTTGGTTGAAAGCACTCCCACCATTTCCTTCAAAAGCTACAAAGCGATAGCCAGCAGTCCAACCCCAATGCATTGAGGGGAATTTAGGAGCTAAGGGGTGTGAAGCCTGGTAACTGGCAGGGTCTAAATGGTTGTGTGCCTCATCAACTCCAATACCAAAAGTGACTTTTTCAACTGCGTTAATATCGTGGTCGCCCAAATCTACTTGTGTGTCTTGGTTGGCATTTACTAAAATCCATAAGTCTTCGATAGTAGTTTCAGCACCACCGTCGTGGGTGATTTTGATTTCAGAAATGTAATACTCCAATCGAGTCACTTCAAAATCGTGGTCAATGTTGTTCTTTGCTCCTGTTTCCATTGCAAAGTCGGCATCGCCTAACTTGTGATTGATTTTAAATTGCACATTGTTTTGTGCGTAATTGCTCACGCCAAACATTAAAAATGAAATAGCGATTAGTAATGATTTTTTCATGTCGTTTAAATTTTATGAATGAAAGAAAATTGTTTAATGATTATGACCATCAGCTTTATGGTTTTCGTTTTTCACATAGTCCATACCACATACAGGACATTTGCCTTCCTTATCGCTGCCGCTCCCTTCGCAATGCATTGGACAGACGTAGGCAGAGGTATATTCTTTGCTCTGTTTTTCAGTATTTGTTGAGTTGCCACCGCATGATGAAATGGCAATACCAGTAGCTGAAAGAGCTACAAAAAGAAAAATGATTTTGATGTACTTCATTGTTTTGAAATTTTAATGGTTATGAATATTCTGCCGAGCATTAGAAAGTTACTGCATTGGCGGATTTTTAAAATTGTTATCAATCGTTGCTTTCACTACTCCGCAAGTCATCATCTTATCTCCGAAATAAGGGTTCTGTATCTTTTCTTCCGTACTCAGCCAATCAGCTCCCTCATTATTATTTGCCATTGGGCAATGCTGAACGTATAGGGTATCTTCAGGAACACCAAATACCTTAATGGATTTAATTAGAGTCTGGGAAAGAAAATCAAATTGTTTGCGCTGTTCTTCAATGTCTTTGGAGGAGCTTATTTTTTCATTGTGTCCCAGAATAGCTTCGAGTTGTTGCATCCAATACTTGTGTGCATCTGATTTTACTAAGCTCATATCTACTTTAGAAAGAGCTTTATCTACTTCCATGCTACCGTTAATAGCTTGTTCACTATCTGTTGCGACTAAGGCATCTTTGAGCAAAATATATGCAGCAGAAACATTAGCCAATTGCTTTTTAAATTCGAGTGGTGTAGTGGCGGTATAATCAGGAAGCATAGCTGCGCTACTTTCATTTTTCACTTTAATATTGCGGTTCATCATACTCGCTTGATTATTGAGTTGTGCTGCTGCATCAATAGTGAAACTGCCATAAGTAACAACTTCCTCCCCTGCTTCTAAGCCCTCTAATATTTGATAGGAATTGCCTTGCGCTTCTCCGATTTTTACTTCCCTAAATTGAAAGGAAGGAACAGTCATATCAGGAACTTTGACATAGACTACGGAGCGTTGCCCTGTCCACAAGACCGCTGATTTTGGGACACTTAATTGGCTTGTTGAACTCGTGTTATTTTGTAGCGTACCATACACTAACATTTCTGGTTTGAGCAAACCGTTTGAATTTTGAACTTCAGTTCTAATCGAAGCTACACGAGTGTTTGGATTGATGATTGGGTCTATAAAAGTGACCTGTGTTTTGAAGATTTTATTTGGAAGAGAAGGGGTAGTAAACTCAATTTTATTTCCCGTTTTAATTGCAGATAGGTCTTCTTCATAAGCATCAAATAGTACCCAGACTTTTTGGAGGTTCATTAAATCAAAAAGTGGTTCACCTTGTTTTACATAATCTCCTACTGAAACTCGTCTGTTGGTGACTATTCCTGCTTCATCTGCATATACTGTAAAAGTTTCCTGGACTGTTCCTTTTTGCTCAATACTTTCGATAGTGGCATTTCCAATTTTCCAATAGCGAAGTTTATTGCGAGCAGCTTCTACCAATCCTGGATTTAGTGTTTGTAATTTCAGAGCTTCCAATAGTTCCCTTTGTGCTGTAATTAGTTCAGGAGAATAAAGCGTTGCGATTTTTTGCCCCTTGTTAACTTGCTCCCCTGTAAAGCTGACAAATAACTTTTCAATACGACCAGGAACATGGGCGACTTGACTGGATGCCAACCTTTCATCGGGTTGTACCTTTCCAGATAATCGAATTGTTTTACCAGACTGCCCAGCGGTTTCTCCTACAATAGAGGTTTGAATATTGGCGAGTTTTACAGCTTCATTCGTCATTTCCAGTACCAAAGGGTCATTGGAAGTATTCTCCTCTAAGGGTATTAAATCCATACCGCATAACGGGCAATCTCCAGGCTCATTTTGTTTAATCTGAGGATGCATGGAACAAGTCCATATTTTGCCACTATCTGAAGAAGAAGCCTCCTCATTATGGTCGTGGGCATCCATAGATGCGGAAACGTTATTTGCATTTTTTCCAAAAATGGCATAGCCAGCTCCCAAACCGACTGCAAGAGCTATGATTGCGACAACAACTATTTTGAAATTGAATTTCATGTTATTATTCTGTTTCTATTTTTTTAAAATGACCATTTTCTTGTAATTCCATTCCTCCAAATTCTTGAGACATCTTATATCCCATTGCGACCCCCAAAATCATTAAGAGAATGAGGAAAGCATAGATTATTCTTTCTGCCTTTTTATCTCTTATGTCTTTAGTAGGCTGCTGTTCTTTTTTTCTTTTCTTTCGCTTTCTTCTCATTGCTCCAATTAGTTGTTGACAACAAATCTTTCAATTTGGCTAAGAGCCAAATGACTTTGAACAATGGCTTTAAGTATTTTCAAATCATATTCAATTAGCTCTTTTTCCAATCGAAGCAGCTCATCAAATCCGCTTCCCATACTGCTATAATTTGTCTGTAAAATATTGACAGCAGCCTTTGTAATTTCAATTTGTTGCTGATATAAATCTGTTCTTAATTGAGCTGTTTGATAATCGGCATAGGCTTGTTCAATGGTCGCCTCAAAACGGTTCAGCATATCTGCTTTTCTATCCGTCAAAGCAGCTATTTTCAAATTCTCTTCCCGCTCTTTTGCTTGGTATTTCTTTTTGTAAAGTGGAATTTTCACGGAAGCTCTTAGCTGCACAATGTCCCTTCCGTTGTTAGTTGGTTCAGCATCATTTCTTTGATTAACCATGATATAATCTAAGCCCACACCAAAGGAAGGTTTGTTATTCAAGTCGTTTACCTTAATCGCTTGTTGAGCTACTTCCTGTTGTAATTCAAACATCCGAAGTGTAGGGTGATTGGCTTCTATACGCTTAATTAAAGCAACTCTATCAAAAGGAATAATGGCAAAGGCTAAACTGTCGTTGATGCGGATAGGCGTTTGCACGGGACGATTGAGCAATTGATTGATAGTGGCAATTGGTTTTGCTTTAGCTATTTCTAAAATATTCAGCTCCTGCTTCAGTTCTTCTGTTTTGAGCTGTACTCGAAGAACATCCGCAGCAGTCGCTTTTCCGCTTTCTACTTTGGTTAAAGCTAACTGTTCCAAGGCTTCAAGCAGCTCCAGGTTTCTGCTAATAATTGACTGGCTTTTTTCTATTTCATATAAGGAGTAATAGGCTTGTTTTACTTGAAAAGAAATATTCAAAGCCTTAGCACTTATCTTTTCATATAGTGCTTTGGCTTTCGCAATTTCCAGGTTTTTCTTTTCCTCCAAAACACCTTTCCAGGGAAACATTTGAGTTGCACCTATTCTTACTATTTGCGCTCCCAATCGAGTTTCGACAGGTAATGGAAAAGCACCTACACCAATTTCAGGGTCAGGTAATTGACTGACTTGTGGAGCTTTTTCGAGTGCAGCTAAATATTCCTTTTCTAAAATCTTCAGCTCTAAATTTTCATCAATCGCATTTACAATTAAAGTATCTAAAGATTGGGCGGAAGCTGAACTCACTCCGTATGAAGTTGCAAATATTAGTACGGCTATCATGGAAACCGTTTTTTTAGAATTACCCAATTGGTTATCAAGACGCAAGCTCCATTCTTGCCAAAGTGAATATAAAACGGGGACAGTAAACATGGTTATCATTTGTAAAGTCATCCCTCCGAAAGAAGGGATTGCCATTGGTAGCATAATGTCTGCGCCTCTTCCCGTCGAGGTGAGTACGGGCAAGAGTGCTAAAATAGTGGTGGCGGTAGTCATCATGGCAGGTCTTACTCTACGAAGACCTCCTTCGACAACAGCATTGCGTACACCTTCAATAGTGGTTGGTTTGTTCTTTTTAAAACTGTCTTTTAAAAAGGTGGCAACCAATACCCCGTCATCCGTAGCAATACCAAAAAGTGCAAGAAAGCCTACCCAAACTGCTACACTTAGATTAATAGTTCGGATTTGAAACAGGTCTCGCATATTCGTTCCAAAGAAATTGAAATCCAAGAACCAACTTGTATCGTACAACCCAATCATTATGAAACCACCTGCAAAGGCGATGAATACGCCCGTGAAAACCATTGCAGAAATCGTAATAGATTTGAATTGAAAATATAGAATGAGAAAAATAATAGCTAA
Organism: Caprella mutica; assembly: GCA_947561585.1. Classification (NCBI taxonomy): domain Eukaryota; kingdom Metazoa; phylum Arthropoda; class Malacostraca; order Amphipoda; family Caprellidae; genus Caprella; species Caprella mutica. Next base: position 39,217 of record CANNZV010003617.1, read on the forward strand.
GGCAATTGGAACAACGATACTTAGCCGTTTGCTTGCTCGGACTTGTTGTTCATAATTTCCAGCAAAGCGGTAACTGACACCAGCGGGTACATCCAAACTCCCATTATCAATTTGCGATTGCAAATAGTTTTGAGCATTGTTTACTACCTCTACTTCTGAAAAACCATTCTCCCTGTCGAATAAGACATATCCGATTAAAAATCCATCTTCACTTTTTATAGATTGTGCGCCCTGTTCATAACGGATTGTTACTAAATCTCCCAAAGGAATTTGTTGCCCGTTTGCTGTTGGTACAAAGATTTTTTTTAATGCTTCTGGGTCATTTCGCAACTCCCTCGGATAGCGAATTCTTATGGCATATCTTTCACGTCCCTCTACTGTTGAGGTCATGGTCATTCCTCCGACGGCTGCTTGAATATATTGTTGTACTTTGCTTATGGTCAATCCGTGCCTACTGATAATATCACGGTCAATATCTAAGAGTAGATAAGGTTTACCAACGATGCGGTCTGCGAATACTGCGGCATCTTTAACCCCCTCGACTTCTTTTAATTGTTGTTCGAGCTTCAAACCAAATGCTTCAATAGTCGCCAAATCTCCTCCACGCACTTTGATACCCATTGGCGCACGCATTCCTGTTTGCAGCATTACCAAACGAGTTTCGATGGGTTGTAATTTTGGAGCGGAAGTCACTCCTGGTAATTTTGTGGTTCTAACTATTTCATTCCAAATATCATCAGGGCTTTTTATCTCATCTCGCCATTGTCGAAAATAACGCCCTTTGTCATCCCGAATTAATGCCCCAAATTCATCTCGTACATACTCTCCGTTTTCATACCTAAATCGCACTCGATGCCCATTCTTATCAGTCTTGTATTCTGACTTATAGAGGATAACATTTTCGTACATTGACATTGGTGCAGGGTCGAGCGCACTATTAACCCTTCCTGCTTTTCCAACAACTGTTTCTACTTCAGGAATAGCGGTAACTGCCATATCTAACAGGCGGAGATTTTTGACGTTCTCCTGCATTCCTGAGTGCGGCATGGAGGTTGGCATCAATAGAAAAGAACCCTCATCTAAGGAAGGCATAAATTCTTCTCCCGTATTTTGATAAACTAAAAAACCTTGATAGACGATAAAACCAACGACTAACAAAAACAAGATTTTGAAACGGAGCAAAAACCGCAATATGTTTTCATAGAAATAGATAATCAAATAGAAGAAACCAATCAAGCCGCCCGCAACGATGACAATGAAAAAGAAATTGGTCAGATTACTTTTATTTACACCCAAAGGCATCCAAACCGTTGCCAGTAGCCACGCTACAATTAAGGCGTAAATTAGATTGGTAAAAACAGAAAGAACGTTTGCATTTCTTTCTGAACTGTATTGTTGAATTAATAAATGGAGTATCCCTGTTATTCCTACTACGGTTAGGACGCTACCCAAGAATGGATTGTAAAAAAAAGTTACAATCAAGCCCCCTATAAATGCTAATCCATTACCAATATAGGATAGCATCTTCTTTTTCGATTTTATAGAAAAGACCGTATGCGCTAAAGGTGGAATAATGGTAATAGCTACTATAATGGAAGCAATCAACGCAAAGGTTTTAGTGAAAGCTAAAGGCTTAAATAACTTACCTTCGGATGCCTCCATTGTGAACACAGGGAGAAACGAAATTATAGTCGTTGCTACTGCGGTAATAACTGCTGATGCTACCTCGACTGTTGCTTCATAGATGCTTTCCAAAAGTGTTTCATTTGGTGGAGCTTCGTCAATACGGTTGACCATACTTTCGGTGAGGACAATTCCCATATCTACCATAGTGCCAATAGCAATGGCAATTCCAGAGAGCGCAACTATATTAGCATCGACACCAAAGTATTTCATAGCTATGAAGCACATCAATACGGCAACAGGTAATGTTCCTGAAACGAGTATGGATGATTTCAAATTCAGCAACATCAAAATGACCACGATTATGGTAATCAAAATTTCAAGAGTAAGTGCTTCTTCGAGTGTTCCAATGGTTTCATTTATGAGTTGAGTACGGTCATAGAACGGCACTATTTTAACTTGCGAAACGGTGCTATCTCTAAGCGTTTTAGTTGCCAAGCCTGGTTCAATTTCTGCAATCTTGGCTTTTACATTTTGAATAACTTCCAGCGGGTTAGCACCATATCGAGCAATGACTACTCCCCCTACTGCTTCAGCTCCTGATTTATCCAAAACACCTCTCCGAGTGGCGGGTGCAATACTCACTTTGGCAACATCACCTATCCGTATAGGAACATTATTATTTGCTTTGATAACACTTTTCTCGATGTCCTCCACATTTTGCACATAGCCTAATCCACGCACAAAATATTCAGCTAAGTTTATCTCAATGGTTTGCGCTCCTACATCAATATTACTTTCTTTAATGGCTTTCATCACTTGTTCCAGAGTGATATTATTGGCTTTCATTGCATCGGGGTCAACATCCACCTGATACTCTTTCACAAATCCACCAATAGAGGCTACCTCAGCTACTCCTTCAGCAGCCGACAAACCATAGCGAACATAAAAGTCTTGAATAGTTCGGAGTTCATGCAAATCCCATCCACCTGTTGGATTACCTTCTTTGTCCTGTCCTTCTAAAGTGTACCAAAATATCTGCCCCAGAGCTGTTGCATCTGCTCCGAGAGTTGGCTGAACGCCATCTGGAAGTGTGTTAGCTGGTAGAGAATTCAGTTTTTCGAGTATCCGACTTCTACTCCAATAAAACTCTATGTCATCATTGAAAATGATATAGATGCTGGAAAACCCAAACATGGAATTACTGCGAATACTTTTCACTCCAGGAATGCCAAGCAATGCAGTTGTTAGTGGATAGGAAATTTGGTCTTCCACGTCTTGTGGAGAACGTCCCATCCATTTGGTAAAAACGATTTGTTGGTTCTCACCAATATCAGGTATGGCATCCACCGCAACAGGGTCACGAGGAAGTGTTTCGATACCAAAATCGAAAGGAGCAGTTACTAAACCCCATCCTACGAATAGGAGTAGTAACAGATAAGCAACGAGCTTATTTTCCAGAAAAAAACGAACAAAATTATTGAGCATAGAATAGCTACATTTCTTTTTCTAATGCTCGACAAAAGCACGTATGGCTTTTAAGTCAAGCTCAAACGACAATAGAAATATCGTCATGTCCAATGCAATTGAACCATGATATTTCAATGAAAAAGAAAGTAAATGCTATAAAAGGTAAGTTTCCAATAGGACATAGATGTCCCTTGGTAGTATTGGAGGTTTATAGAGAGCGAAAGAAGGCTTATCTGTTTCAACAACAGTAGAATTGATAAATACTTCTACGAAAGCAATGACAAAATATTGTAATTGCGGACTTATGACAACAGCATTATCAACTTGATTTTGCTGGTCTTGGTCAGACTGAAAATGAAGCGTTTTATTACTGCAACAACCTTTTTTACTTATAGTGTTGCCGTATGATTTATTTGCTGTCTTCATTTTTGCATGAAACGGACAATCTTTCATTCCTTCTCCCATATCATGGCAACTCTTAGCTTTACCGAAGAAGTTGAACGTCTTGAGTTTTCCCTGACAGTAGTGCATATCTACGGTGAACCCTACCGATGTAAAAAACATCAGGAAAGCCATCGTTAAGGCAATAATTCGATATGTAAAGCTGGTGGATTTCATGTATTCAATGAAGAAAATATTTTAGCAAATGTACGAAAATAAACTATTCGTTACCTTATATTATTATGCAAATAGTTTACAACACTTTGATTTTTAGAGAAAAAGCATTATTCCCGCCATTGCCACCATAGTCAAATCTTCTACAATCGTTACGGTGGACATCGGCAAATTAAATACATCTCCCAAGCAAGCACATTTGATTTTCCTTTTATCAAGAACGCTTTGGATTACTCCGATACTACTAATGCCGAGAACAATCAAAGTGACCCAATTGGTAAAAATGGGAGCTATATTTATCAAATAGAGAATGCCCAAACCTAACTCCACAAAAGGATATACATATCCCCAACCATTCCATTTAGCAGCAACAATATCATACATCTTGTAACTGCTGGCAAAGCCCTCGATATTTAGCAGTTTGAAAAACGCAAAAACTAAAAAGAAGCCAGCCATGAAGTGACGCATCCAAAGCAGTCCAGAAAAATTATCAAAGGGATATTGAACCAATAAAGTCACCCCTGCTATAAATCCAATAATCAACAATAATGGTTTATAGGTCGTTAGAGTTTTCTCTGGTAATTCAGTAGCCACTTCTTTGATTGGAGGTTCTTCTATTACCTCCTGGATTTTATAGTGACCGATTACCTCCTGAAGTGTTTCTATATTAACAGGACTGCTTAGATTTAACTTCCCTTGTGGAGCTTCGAGTTGAATGTTAGCCTTTTCTACTTCGTTTAGACCTTCTAATGATTGCTTGACTTTACTGACACAACCTCCACAAGTCATTCCTTCAATCAAATATTTTTTAATCATGTTTTTTTCTGCAAAAATAAAGCGATTGATAATCTAAACCGTTACACAATCCTGATTATACTTTATATCATTTTGACATCCAACTAAATATCATTAATGAAATGCCTGTCTTGTTTTTGAAGTTTTTTAAATTCAGTAGGCGACATACCTGTTACTTTCTTAAACTGATTGGATAAGTGAGCGGAGCTGCTGTAATTCATTTGATAAGCAATCTCAGATAATGTCATTTCTTTATAGGAAAGTAGTTCTTTGACCTTTTCTATTTTTTGAACCATAATAAACTTTTCAATAGTTCTTCCTTCTACTGAAGAAAATAAGCGGCTCAGATATGCGTAGTCATAGTTAAGTTTTTCAGATAAAAGTGTAGAAAAATTAACTGTTGGAGCTTCCTCTTCATAGTGGATTTTTTGTACAACAATAGACTTAATATTGTTAAGGGTGTACGAAAAACTGCACGTACACGTTATTGATTAAGCGGCAATTAGTTGTACTACTTGCTGCCAGTTTTCATTTTTATGGGCAACTCTAAGATTGAGTATTTGTTGTGCTCCTTTTAAAGTCCAACGTTGTCCAGATAGTTTCATTCTTTTTTGAATAATCGTTCTATGAGCAGATTCAACTGCGCCAGAACCAACGAGCCAGCCATTCTTTTTAAACGTTCCGTATTTCATTCTCGTTTTATTATTATTCAAATACGTTAGGAGCTTCGCTTGTTCTTCTAAGACCTTTTTTTTGGTGGTGACCAACTTACTAATTCCTTCTATTACTTGCTCGATTTTATCCTTCCAAAGTAGATTTTCTTGCGCTTCTATCCATTTTTTCTGTTCTTCGTCTGCTTGGAAAACTAATTTTGCAAATTGCCATAAATGCTCTACTCCATGCCAATAATCCAATAGCTGAGGTGCATTTGGATAATTTTCATTACACCATTCCCATATCCATATGGCACCATCTGCAATACAGATAAAGTCGTCTAATAAATCAACTTTAGGACTAAATTTATCGAAAAAATCATGGCAATTACCTACATGTGCTGTATAATTGCTTTTTCGTATCCAACCACGTGTACTAGCCTCATTACCAAGTACATAACTATCATCTGCTTTGAAAATTCTACCTAATTTCACCTCTTTCCAACTCGGTTCTCGACTTAATATCATCGCTCCATCCATCATTACATAATGTAAGTCTTTACAACGTTTTGTCTGTTCAATACTTTCTGAAAACATTAGGTTTCCAACTTCCTCGCCCCAATGATGACTTACATTTTCTATTTGTTTGGCACTAATTTTAACTCCTAAAAATGCTTCGATATCAGCACTCCCTTCTACAAAAACTTCTTTTTGACCAACGTAACAAAGCATCGTTTGAAAATAAGGACTAATTTTAAAACTCCCTTTAGATACACTCAAAAGGTGTCCTTTTTTTACTTCTATCTTTCCTACTGAGGTTTGAATTTTTTTTTAGTATTCCTACTCTTTTGACCGCTACTTACTGTCTCCGACAAGGTTTCAAAACTAACTGTTCGCATAAATTCAACGTAGCTTTTTTCATAATCATAGGCGTTCGTCTGACCTTCTTGACTAGATAACCACTCCCGGAATTTTATCTCAAAATTTGATACTACTGCTTGTATTTTTTTTTCTTGCATCTGCTTTTTTATGCAAAGTAAACCTTTTTTTACGTGTACGTGCAGTTTTTCGTACACCCAAGCCTTCCTTTGTTTTACTTTTGAAAAAGTTTATTTTGGACTTGATTTCATACCTCTACAAAGGTAAAAAACTAAGTAAGAAAAACAAAGGCATGTAATTATTTGATGATTTAAGTTTTCTTACTTTTTAAACCAAAAATGTTATGCTTATTGGATATGCCAGAGTCTCTACTCACGAACAAAGTTTAGATTTACAAAAAGATGCCTTGCAAAAAGCGGGCTATGAAGAAATTTATGAAGATAAGGTTAGTGGAGTCGTTGCTGCAAGACCAGGCTTAGATACGGTGAAGAAAATTTTACGCAAAGGAGATACCTTGGTTGTTTGGAGACTCGACCGTTTGGGACGTTCACTTAAAGATTTGATGGAGTGGATGAACTTCTTGGATGAAAAAAAGGTAGGACTTAAAAGTATTCAAGAATCCATTGATACGACCACGACTACTGGAAAGCTCGTTTTTCACATCTTTGGTGCATTAGCTGAATTTGAGAGAAATTTAATCCGCGAACGCACACAAGCTGGCTTAGCCGCAGCCCGTGCCAGAGGTAGATTGGGCGGAAGACCAAAATCTTTGGATGAAAATAAAAGAAAAGTGGTCGTTGATTTATACAACAAAAAAGAATTGATGGTCAAAGAAATTTGCCAAATGATGAATATCTCTAAGCCTACTCTTTATACTTATGTCCGTGAAAGCCAAATGAAGAAAAACGAAAAAAAGTAAACTCAATCGGTCTGTCCATATCCTTTCCATAGCTACCCTTATTCATCTTCCTCTTATTTCTTCAAGTGTGCCATTTATAAATAAAAATTAGTGCCATTTAATTTCAAAGTTTACATCTTACAGTATGCCCAAAAGCAAGGTTGGCTGATTAATGAATTTATTGAGGTATCTATTTCTTCCAGAAAAAATACCAAACAACGTAAGATTGATGAGTTGCTGGAAAAATTGCAACCTGGAGATGTGCTATTGGTCGCAGAACTAAGTCGGTTGGGTAGAAATATGTTGGAGACCCTCAATATTATTAATACGCTATCTGAAACAGGAATCAAAATTGTCTTTGTTCGACAGCCTGAATTATCGACTACTGCCACTCATGCTAAATTATTATTGGCAATCTATTCCTATTTTGCCGAATCAGAAAGGGATTATATTTCTATTCGCACCAAACAAGGATTGGCAGCGGCAAAGGCAATGGGAAAACAATTAGGCAGACCAAAAGGTAGTAAAAATAAGAAGGGACGAGTCTTGGATGGTCATAAACCTGCCATTAAAAAATACTTAGAGTTGGGCGTAACTATCAGCGATATAACCAAGATTATTAATGACCTTTTGGAAACGCCGATTACTTATAATGCTTTCAAGTACTTCATTAAACACGATGAAGATTTGGCATCCTACATAAAAAAATAAAATACCTGATTGTTAAACACGGAATAATGTTAGACCAACAACAACTACGAGTTTTGATTCTCAAAGCTAATCGAGAAGAACTAATTCAATATATTGATACTTGCCTAAAAGAAATGACCGACCAGCAAATTGATAGCGTCTTTGGTGACTTGTATTATGAACAAGTCGTTCAACAGATGACACCACTAATGGTCTTAGATAAAATTAAAATCTTTCTCAAAGATTCACTTGCAGGCAAGTATTATGCACCTTTCAATATGAATTCTAAAAATTACAATTGGGTGCCGCCTGAAACAGAGGCTTGGTATAGTGAACTTTCTACTTGGCTTGACCGAAGTTGTGAAATTGTTGAACAAGGGCATCGAAAAATAGGAAAAGAATGTTTAGACATCTGCTTCCAACTTATTGATAAACAATGTGATGATGACACCGTATTTGCTCATGAACTTGGGGATTGGATGATTTGTGCACAACAAGATTACAAGGCTATTTACAAGAAACTAAAATAGCTTGTCCCTAATCTATAGTTTTTTTACTAAAGCAATCAGGCAGGGAATATACGCAGTAGCACGAGATTAATTAAGTTATACGCGATTCTCAGGTAGTTTATTAGAAGGAAATACAAGAGCATTGTTATGTGAGACAATTCCCCTGTTTATGTAATGGAGACCAACCACGGAATGATTCGAGAAAACTTAAAACATGAGCAGACCAAGGTAATCAAATACAACCATTTAATTGCCAATCTACTTATCCTTTACAATACTCAAGAAATGACCAGAGTGCTTAGAGAATTGGGGCAAGAAGGATATAAAATCAACAAAGAAACGCTGCAAAATTTTTCTCCTTATCGAATGGAACACATGAATAGATATGGCTCTTATCATGTAGATATGGAACAGGATGTACCTCCACTTGATACAGATTTTAAACTTTTTGTGTGATTCATGCGGCGGATTTCGTAGCTATGATTGCCGAACCTCAAAAGGTATTGGGAAAAGCAAACTAGACCCCTTTCGTCCTGAAATTGAGGGGCTACTGGCTAATGGTTCTACGCAAAAATTTATTGCGAACCGCTATGAAACGACAGAGGCTAATTTATCCAATTGGATTAAAAAACATAAGATTAAGAAGCCGAAAATTTAGACTTCTCCCTTACTCGCATACTTTTATAAGGCTAGCTTATTGTATCGTACCTCACAACTCCACCACCCCAATCCGAAATTGATGACACTTAATCAAATTTCGTCCATTTACGCCGCCTACTAGCAATTTATCTGGAGTAAGTATTGCATCAAAAGATACAAAATGAAATCCTTTATGTTTTATGCTATTATGAATAGTGTTTTCGGTAAGCACTCCTTCTTCATCTATTTTTGCCACATCAACATAAGTATCAGTAAGACCATTTGGACAGCCATAAATCAAATAAGATACCCCATCTCGATACAAAAATTTAGAGGGAGGAAGTATATGGGGAGTATTACCGGCATAACGCACTAAACAATGACTGGAACTAAGCACTCCTTTTGTATCAAAGGAAGCGACGATATAACTCTCAAATAAATGCTCTATAGTTTGCCCTCCCATACTTTTGCGAATAATGTGATTATAGTGTACCACAATGCGTGTTGCTCCATTTTCAGCGACATTTGTTCTGATTACCTTAAACTTATTCGCGTTGAGTTCCTTACTTTTTGAAAGCAGTCGAATAGAAAGTATGGGACGCTCTCTTTCCGTTACTTTCTCCAAAATAGCTTCATCTATTGGACTAATTTCTGTTGATAGGCTTTTCATATCTGCATCGAGTACCATACTAAAGAAACCCTGCATTCTATTCTCATTAAATTTATCGCCATATACACCTGTCAATTGAATAGTTTGATTTGCTTCGTTGATTACTATTCCTGCTGAAGAAACCTGTTGTTCTTTCTCTAAAGTTATCTCTTGAATAGCTATGTCGTCTTCTGTTATTTTGAGCAGAAATAACCAATAATCTCCCCCATTACCACCATTTTTAATCTTCGCGGTCATGTACACAACTCCATCATCGCTTACCGTAAAGTCTTGGAAAGAAAAAATATCTTCTCCTAGAGATTTATCAAATAAACGCTTCCAAATCAATTGCATATTTTCATCAAATACCGCAATAGTAAATGGGTCTTGTTTATACTTTTTAACAGAGGAAGTACGATTATAATAGCCTACTTTAGTCTGCTGCGGACTTGCCCTAAACTCAAAACTAAAATCCGTTTCTCGTTGGTTAGCTGCCATTGGTTTACTTGGCAATGGATGCTCATAAATAACCCTAGACTGCCCTACTTTTGACTGCTCTATTGGGGTAGCGTACACACCTAACTTACCCTTATTTGGGTGGCTTGATAGCACAAATTCCCCTTGTTTAGTCGCTACGGTACGCTCCCATTTTAAGGCTTTTTTACCAACTATCATTTGTGCTCCTTTTACATCTTGTAGTTGATGCTGATAGTTATGGAAACGAATAACTCGATTTTCCTCTCGTTCTATCTGAAAAGCATAGTGGCTCGTATCCCCTGCTATAAATGAAAATCGCTCCTTTGCGTTTTGATAGGATTGTTTTTTCTCTAGTTCATAGTTATCGCTCCACTTTACAGAGAGGGATTGTGCTGACGCTAGTAACGGTAAAAATAAACCGATGATGCTATAAATGATTAGCTGTTTTTTCATGCGTTTTTTCTATTTGTTTGGTGTATTTTTATTTGGATGAAAAACGCATCAAACTCTAAGTATTAGCTTAGTGCTTGATGCGTCGTGATTATTGGCAGTTATAAACCGCTACCTATATTCGGATAAAACACACAGGCGACGATGCACCGAACTCACGCATTATGACCGGCGAATAGTCAGTCGTATAGATTAGTCCGTCAGAGACGGCAAGAAACAACACGCGAGCGGAAATTATAAACCGCTATCTGTGTTTAAGTGAAATACGCAAGTGACGTTTCACCGAGCAAACGTGTTATGCAGGCGGATACTTGCATTTAAGCATTAATTATTTACTTCAAATTTTTTTTCCTCTAAATAGTCAATTTTTAAATGAGTTTTAGATAATAATTTTTTTATTTCAGTAACTTTATTTATTCTATCCTGCTTTTTCCCTTTTGAAATTGATACGTTGATTAGAGTTGGATATTGCTTATGAGCTTTACTACTATTAGATTGTATAACCATGTATTCTATAAAATCACCCTGATGTCTATAGTATTCTCCTAAATAAGAACTATCTCTAAGAACAAAGTTTAATAAAAGCGTGCGTTGCAATTGATTTTTTAAAAGATTAATATCCGTTTCTTTACTACCAAATATTAAAGAATATGAATAATTCATTTTACTTTTTTTATTCATTAAGTGTTGACATATAAATAATACATCAACACTTAATGTTTGTCAAATTTTAAGTTTCGTTTTTCCTTAAATAGATTTGTAATTAAAAACCTTCTTTTGAAGGTATTCTAATACTTTCAGCATTTTTAGCTTTTACAGCACTAGAGTTTTTAAAAATCATTACATTTACCTCTCGTCCCATTTGATTTGATAGCCCTTGTAAGAGCCCGTTAATTCCTAAAGCTTTTGCTGCGTCTGAATTTAAAGATATGGGAACGCTATTCTCAACTTTAAAGTAACCATATTTTTTTGCTGCATTGAATATATCTTCTCCAACTAAAGCAACATCAAAATCGCTACCTGCATGAAAAGCTTTACCGGTACTAAAACTTTTCCCTGAAACAGAACTTCCATGCATCCACATCCTAGTGTTTTTATATCCTAATTTAGCTAAACCTGCCTGAAGAGCTGTTCCAAATTGCTTAAGCTGTCCTCTACTAACAAATCCTAATGGCATTTTACCTGGAACTATAGGCCCTCCTCCCCCATAAATATTTAAAATATTTAGGGCATCTCCAAATATTTCAAGAGTTTCAGATAACATACCATCTCTAGTATCAGCGACATATCCTTCCCCTAGTTGCCATTTCAATTCATAATTCTTTACAACCTCTTCTGCAGTATAATAATTAGGAATATACATCCCATTATTTTTTGCTGCATGGACAATAGCATTCGCTTGTCCATTGCTTGGATAGAACCAAGACATAGACCATAAACTAAGATTGTTAAACCCTTCTGCTGCTAAACCAACAGCTATTGCTGGAATTTTTGCTAATTCCTCTTGAGAGACCGTGTTAAAATCTACTCCTTGTAAACCATGTAAATCTATTTTCCTTATTGGGTCGTTATTTGCATAATTATAAACACTTAAATTAGCAAACTGGTCAGCAATCGGGTCAACTCCAGTAAACCGCCCAATAGCAGGGTCATACATCCTAAAACCATAATAAGACCAATTCAAGCCTACTCCACTTTCCATTTCTTTTCCATTATACGTATAACGCATATTAGGCTCTGTACTATTATCCCAAAGATAATGACCATTCATTTCTAATCCAAATGGATAGTAATGTTTCCGTTGTAAAACTTCACCTCCTGTGACAGCACCATCTTCATTGGCATCTTCAAAGAATACTGCTGTATTGCCTAAATGGTCAGTTATTTTATATTGGTAACGTTGGGTAGTCTCTTCTAGTACAATACGTCCATTACCATGATAAAAGGCTTCTGGCACACCATCTGCATACTCCATACCACCTAAATAGTGGCGAGTAGGCTCATCCGAAGTTTCTACTTTTATTTTTTCTCCACCTGCGGTATATTGCATGGAGACACTTCCTGTACCATCTATTTTATCGACATTGGAAGGCAAATTAAGTAAATTATAAGCGATATTCACTCCTTTTCCGTCGTCTTTTGTAATATTTCCATTTCCATCATAACTGTCTTCACCAAATGTAGAGGCAGTTGGTTTGAAGCCGTAAGGTTGACCAAGACCACCAGCAGCGTCCGTTATGCTAGTTAGTCGCTCATTCTCATAGGTATAAGTTAAGCGGTCTATATTGTGCATTAATGCTTCTATTGATTGCAAACCGTCAGGCTCTATTAGCCCCTCTCTACTTAGGGTTTTAATGTTACCTGCTAAATCATAGGTATATGCGGTAGAAAATACGCCATTATACGTTCCCTCGAAAGGGCCACCAGCGAAGAGTGTATTACTCATTCTTCTTATCCGATGGTCAGCATCATAAGTATATACATTACGCATCGTACCTGTCAAGCAGCTACTCGTTTGTACTATTTCAGAAATATCTAAGCCATTAAAGGTTAATTCCATAAAGAACAAATCGCCATTGGAAGTCCCTGTACCAATATTATTTACAGAGACGTCTGCTCGTTCACAACAATCGGTTACTTTGAGTGGGAATTTTCTACAATCTCTTTTAGGACCTAAAATTAGAATAATGCTAGAAGCGCTTGTATTGGTAATCGTAATGGTAAACTCAATATTGAGTTCATCTAACTGCTCCCCTTGTACATCTATACTACCGTAGTTAATTCCAAAATGGTCTAGTACATCTGCTAGTATTTCTTCTAAAGAATTGTTTAAATCTGCTAATTCAATGCCTTGTAAGTTAATATAAGGCTGTCCATATAATTCACCATCTACTTCTACTCCCATCAAGCGATTACACTTTGGGTCTTTCCTGTTAATCACTAAGGCCCCTTCCATGTTACAACTTTCGTCACGCAAGTAACACTCCATAGTAGCAGGTTTATTAATCGCAATTAATTTGCCTGCGGCATCGTAGGCATAGTCCACAGATTGTAAATAATCGTCTGCGGCAATTTGACCTAATAAATTAGCTTTTACTTGGTCTTCGTCATTATAACGTAATTCCGAAACTACTTTCATGTCGTCTTCTGCCAGTCCTAAAGAGCTAGTAACTGGACGGAGTACATCATCATACGCCAAAGCTGTAAAAATAGAAGTTTCATTTCCATTCGGACCTATATAGTTTTGTTCGCTGCTAGTCATCAAGCCCGCACTATTAATACCCAATGTAGTATATATACTACCTTCGGGATAAGTCTGCATACTCTCAGTGACCCGTCCTAAAGCATCAAAGGCTACATTTTCAACTGTTTTAAAACCCGTTAAACTTGCACCCTCCAAAATTCTAAAACGTTGTTCTTCTACCCATGTTCTGTTAGGAACAAAAGTCGTTTGTTCTACTAAATTTTGTGGGTCAAACATAGATGTAACAGAAGAATAATCAACTATACCGCCGGCAAAACTACACCCTGAACTTTTATAGCTTGCTACCATACGGTCGTAAGCATCGTATTCAAATACCAAACAAGTACCATTTGGGTCTTGCGAAGCGACTAAGCGCCCTCTGTTATCATACAAATACTGGTCAGGAGATGATTTTCCGGGTATTTTTTTTGTCTGTACTTGCCCCATCGCATTGTAGGTGTAAGTATAGAATTCATTTATTGGATTATCTATTGTCGCCACTTGGTTAAAAGAGGTATAAGTATAACTTGTTTCACCACCTTCTCCTGACCTAGATAAAAGGCTACGTCCTAAACCATCAGCATATTGAGTAGAGACATGTCCATTAGCATCTGTTACAGCAACTTTGCTAAAACAGTTATCTACATCACTTACAGCTCCAGCATATTGCATAGAAGTCACATTACCAACAGCGTCCATGCTAGAAAGTACCCGACTTAATGGTGATTGTTCGTATTCTGTGGAGACAGTACCAGAACCTAAAGACTTAGAAGCAACTACCCGAAACATCGCGTCATATTGGTTGCTTTGCAAAACGGCACCATCTTGACGTACTGCCTTCAATGGCATCCCAAATCCTGTATGATATTGGGTAACGGTTTGAGTAGGGGCATCTGTATATTCTACTGTTTTGACTGTATTGAAATCCTCTAAATTATAAGCAGTTGTAACTGTTTGTTCTCCATTCGGCCCAATAACTTCTTTAAGCCAACCACGTGGCGTATAATCGTAGCTACTTGTTAAGCCATCTGGATTTGTAGTTTCAATGACTTCATCATATTCGTTATACGCATAACTTTCCGTAAAACCTGCGTCATCAGCGTCATTTGGATTTCCTGTAAAAGATTTGTTATTCAATTTCAAGTTATCCGACCAATCATAAGTAATCGGTGGGTAAAAAGTGGCGCTTGCAACATCTGTTGCTCCAAATTCCGCTTTTTCATATAAGGTTGGAACTCCAGAGCCATGCCATGCTGTAAATCTTCCTTGTAAATACCACTGTCCTTGAACTACTCCATATACTGTTTCGGGAACTATTTTATTCCCTTCTAATCTCAATCCTGTGGTACTTCCGCTTATTAATGTACCATCTTGTCTTGTTTCTGTTCGTAGAGGTGCTAAATAACCAACTCTGCCAATACCATCTAAGATGTCAAGCACATTCGTTTCTGTTCCTAATAACAAAGTCGGATCACTTCCAACATAAAAATAATCTGTTGAAATAGTCTGACCTCCAGTAGAGGTACTAAATGTTGTTAATGAAGACGATAAAGGACGATATATATTATTATAATCGTCAAAATTATTGTTATTATCAGATGTCCAGATATAGAAGTTCTCTTGTGATATAGTAGATGAAGAACCATCTGGAAAATGAGTGGTTTCTCGCGTACTAGCTAAAATTGGTTGCTCTGTCTCATAAGGAACTACGGCATACTGATAGTGCTTTTCTATTTTTCTCCCAGAAACGTCGAATAATGCTGATAAACCTTCTTGAATAATACAGAACGCAGGCTCATCAGATAATTCTCTTATTTCTTCCTCTAAGCTAGAAATTATTTGTAAAGCAACATTACGAAAATAAGAACCAGGATAATTTCTTTGATATAAACTATTCTCTAGTGAAACAGGAGGATTTGAACTATCTGAGATAGTTAAAAAATCGTAATCATATTGAGTTTCTTTTACCAGAGTATTCCCATCATAATATTGCACTTCATCTGTAATTCCATATCTCCATTCTTTCAAATGTTGTGTCGGATAAGGACTACTATATGAAGCATCTGGTAAACTTTGAAAAAGAGGATTTGTAAAAAAGTATTCACTATCTAAATAATTAATGTAAGTTGTTCCTAACTTTGTCGCATTCAAAGTAAATCCTTCAGAGATTACAATATCTGTCACTCTTGGGGTTCTGAAATAATGCAGAATAGAACCTCCTCCTGAAAGTGTTTCTCGAACAGATCCGTATCCCACATAGTGCCCCTTGTTCATTTTCCACTGATTAAGTGGAGATGAAGAAATAGTAATCATTTTATCAAAACCATAATCATCTGTATGAGAAGCATTAACATCAATCCTAATAGGTCTATTAATGATGGTCGCATGTTCAGGACGATATTGATAAGTTGTAACCTTTGCAGGACCGCCATTTACGGGATTTTCAGTAATACTTGATACTCTCAATCCTGCTCCTTTCACCAACTCCCCATCTGAAATGGGATAATCATTTAATTCATAATCAAACGTCTTTACTCCTCCTGTAAATAATTCCATTGTTTCCAAAGCTCCAATGACGTTTCGCGTAAAATCTGCTTCTTCATTATGTCCACGTAAAAAATCACCCTCTGAGGCTGCATCTAAGCTCCGATAGGGAATATGATATTGCAAAGCATTGTTTGCTGTGGTACCTATATCTTTAGTCGTTCCTTCAGAATTTGTATATTTCAATTTAGGTAATAAGGTCGCCGACCTAGAATTATCGTTATAATATCCCCATATATCTTGGTTGTAGTGAAAACGTTTTGGAAGGAGCTCCAATGCTCCATGATAACTTAAATCCACATAAGGTTCAGCTTCTCCTCCATGTCCTTTTTCTTCTATATTAGTAAGGAACGAACGTCTTCCTTCTGCTTGAAACTGCTCCTGTTCGTCTTCAAGGTCAAATGTTTCCTCTGCATAATTTTTCACTTGCATTAAAGAGCCAAATTCACTCAACTCATAGATAGTATTCTCGTCTTCTTCATGATAATCCCAATTTATAGGAATGTCTATTTTAAAAAGCCATATAGTAAGTGTGATATATTGTCTTGTTGGAGCATAGTCTAGGTGTAACCGTTCTCCTAGACTATATCTAAATTCAGTAGAGGCAGTAACAGCAGGTGCCGGATTTTCAGAATCAAGTTCGTTACAATCAAACTCCGCTATTTCTCCATGTTCTTCATAAGATAATATCCATGTTTTATAAGGATTACCATTAACCTGAAGCTCTACTTCATCACATAATTTATCTCCAACTATATCTACTTTCGCAGTTTCATAAGAAAAGTGCATACTTTCTCCACGCTGACCATTTATGCTTAAAAGACGATTTTTGGTAGCTAATATATTCTCAGTTGCAGAATAAGTAATATTAGCTACACCTGCTTGCCACTTTGTCGGAACAAATTTATTAGTTAAATTAAAAGGGTCTTCTTGTCCATCCATTGCTTTTGCTACAAAAATTCCTTCTGATGAATTAGTTCCTTGGTCAAAATCAGGAAAAGTATGACTAAGTGTTTTATTTGTAAAATACTTAAAGGGTCCATCTGCTTCATAAGTAAAACTAACCTCTTCTTCACTCAAAAGAGACTCTATTCTAAGCAGATGCCAAGTCGAGCTATATTCAGCCGAGTTCATAATTTTGTAATTATGTAGATAAGTATTTCCATATAGCTTATTTCTCGGCCAACATATAAATGGCGAGTAAAAAGGCAATGAGGCTTCATCTACTTGCGCTCCAGAATAGTTTCTATATGGATCTAAATCTACAACACTAAAATTACTTTCAGGGTAACTCATAATCGTTGGCAAGGCATAATTCACTTGCTGAGAATAATCAACAGCATAAGTTCCTCCATCTTTCCCAAAATAGTATTTTTTACCATTACCTGCTACTATTTCAAAACTCGTTATTCTGGGCTCTCCATCAATATTTTCCACCAAATGAGTAATATCAAAATCATATTGAGGCATTGTCATAATATCAAAGTTACTAGGATCATCCTGACATTGATAAAATACAAATTTTCCACTGTACCCATCGAAATTGAAATGGAATTCATCTGGTGCCACATCTAAACGTTCAAATCGTTCTGTATACTGCTCATCACTACCAAAGGAATCCCCAATAGCTAAGAAAAAATTTATGGCATGAGCAATTTTAGGAGCTAAAAATTTAATCTCGTCTTTATTTCGTTTACCATGGACTTTATCTAGTATTTGAGCTTTTTTGCTATCAGACAAAGAATTAAAATCACTAAGGCATACTGGCCCTAGTCTAAATGGATCATCTCCCAAATTTAGATAACCCAACCCTTCCTCTTCATAATTAATATTTTTAAAAACTTGGCGTATCTTATGTTTAAATTTGAAGTCAAGAAAGACATAGTAGCCTGTTCCTTGAAGAATAGTAAACCTTAGTGTTATTTCTGTTGGCCGTTTTATTGAATAGATAATCTGTATTAGAATCGCATCAGGTCCAGAAGGTGTTGAAAATTCACAATTTGCAAATCCTCCAGGATTACTTAAACCATTAACACTAACACCTGCACCACCAAAAGTAAAACAAGGAGAATATTTATGGACAGGTCCTATCCCTCGCCCTGTAGTTGTTCCAACAAACTCATCTGGTAAACCATTAACTATTCTTGTAATTTTACCTCCAGCATTTAAGTTCCATGATGTTCCAACATCGGTTCCATATTCATTTATTTTAACTCCTCCAGAAGAATGCGACAAACCAACAGGAACAGATATATCATTGGAAGAAAGCGTATGAAAAGGAATACTTGCTTGGGCTAGACCATTATAAAGGCTATTACCAGCAGTAATGTTGCTAATCATATCTAAAGAAGTAGGCGATGGAATCATTTGGGCACTTTGAGCACCTTCTAATCCATATACTTTTTCACTAAAAATATTGAGTTCACTGTCTTCAGGAGTAGGACTATCTCCATCTAATATAGATTTTTCTTCTCCATTACTATGAAGGTCTCCATCGCCTAAGTCTGGAAAAGAAAAGGGCATTCCATCCTCACAAGGAGCATCTGGAGTATAAGTACCATTAAAAAACATTTCTGCCAACTCGTCTATATTCTCAATGCTTTCTATCTCTGTATTCATGTTCTCCCATTCCATTGAAGACAAAGGCTCTTCTCCATTTGCGATTAAATTTTCATTAATTTCCTCTAATGTAGGCGGGGTATAATTTTCATCGTATGCAGCTAATCCTCCTATATTCAATCCTTCTCCAGGAATAAAACAATCCAGATTTAAACAATCTACCATATCTCCAATATCACCAGCTCCGTCAATCATATTTAACAAAGCTACCATTTGTTCATCATTCCATGGATAGCCACTTTCTGGACTATTGGGGTCATCTGGATTATAGTTATCCATAAATTCATCAACAGTAACAACATCAAACAACATAGCATCTCCTGAAAGATGACCAGCATTTTCTTG
>CANNZV010003618.1:0-58305 GCA_947561585.1 Caprella mutica
ATATAAAAAAAAAGATCCCAATGAGTCTCTTATACAATGTGCTCAAATCTCAGTTCAAAAAAACAAAAACAATAAGACTCTCAAGAAAGTATGCAAGAATGTTCTGAAGCGTGCATCGTTCTGTCTTCACTTCGGAGGGGGTCATTTTCAACAACTTTTGTAGGACCACAGGAGATGTGCTTCATATGATATAAGACAATAAATGTTAACAATAATAAAAATTCTTTCTTTTCCTTCAAAGTGATGCATCTATAATGGTCTTTGACTCATTTTTAAATGCTTCTAACTCGTAATTAAAAAATTACGTTATCTGATGAAACACAGTGTAGCAGTATGGTTTTGATTATTTTTGCTGCAGCCAATGATTGAATATTGTGATTAAGTTAATGACTATCAGTCTATTGGACATGATATACAGCTTATGGACTGTACAATTCATCCACTGACACACTGTGTTCCATCAGATACGATATTTTTAAATTACGAATTAGAAGCACTTCGATCTAATGCATCAATTGTCATCATAGATACACCACGTTGATGGAAAAGAGAGTATTATTATTAAAAATTTATTGTCCTATATATATGGCTATATCATATGAACCACATCTGCTGTGGCCCTACAGAAGTTGTTGAAAATGACCTCCTCCAGCCTGAAGACAGAACGAAGCAAACTTCAAACCATTCTTTAAAATTTCTTAGGGGTCAATGAGTTATACCTTTCAGCGAAACTTTAAACACTTTGTATAAGAGACACAATGGAATATTCTTTTTCATATATAAACTCGAGTTTGTGCATCAGCCAAGAAGTGAAAATCCAAAGGGTTGTGATATTGATTGCGTGCTGGCCAGGAATTTTCCGTTCTTCTGCTAATGAATCGGCCTCTAACCTTTTCAATGAGAAATTCTAGAACTGCATTTGTTCAATGTGGTGAAGCGCCGTCTTGCATCCACCAAAGTGAAGAACGAGATGCAGTATGGGCCAAATAAGGGGTGCTAGTTTGGTATGCGATCTGTGAGGTTAATGTGATCTGATAATTTTTATTTTTAATAATTATGATAATTTTTCTTTGTAAGTAACTGTGATACAAAACAAACAATATAGATGAGATGATATTGTCACAATGCATTAAAAGTAAAAAAAAACATTATTAATCACCTATTTTACTTTATATTCATACAAGTTTAGTAGGATGTAGTTTATATATTGATATTTTCTTGAAGTATTTCCATAATAAGGCTTTGCATATGTAAATGGTACATAATGATTTAAGGAATATATTTGGTATCTCGTATACCTGTTTGTATCTTTTATATTTGCTAATAAATTCTGAATAGATCTCATGCCAAACCAGTAAATGATGATCAGATCGCATAGCAAACTAGCAACAAATAATGTCCTGTAGCAATCTGAGATATGAAACACCATTAACCGATGACGAGTTGCCAACATCATCAAGGAATGCATGAAAGATTAGATCCATTAAATTAATAATGGAAACAAAGATATTACCTTAGCATCATACCTAGCATTTATTCCTTTGATATTTCAGGGATTTTCATTAGTGTACCTGATGATCCTCCACAACGGAGTAATGTTTGGTAAAATCTGCTGAGAAACTGGGGGTTCTGGGGGGTTCTTCATAGAAACTCTTCACCTCCTGAATCACTGTTTCTGTCCTTTTTGGTTTTGTTATAATTTGCCTTTCTTGTGAATAGAACCAGTTTCAATGAATAGACCACGAACTCTTGTGAGCTTTTTCAGGTGGTTAGATTTAGCCCTTGTCATGGAGTGAAGCATGAATTTTCGACATACTGTTGAAGAAGGTGTTTTGGCAAACTACAGAGTACAGGACGATGCATTTCTTCTCAAATTCATTTTTTTTAAGGTTTAAGAAAAATGCCAATACTAATAGGATAAAATCCATTCTTTATACTTTATGAACATAATGACGTCCTCCCATTTCGCAATTTGAAAAATGAGTTTTCTGACGAAACACAGTGTAAGCATGTTCAAAGCAATTAAAATAATCCAATAACTGATCAGTCTGAGGAATTATCCGTAGATTTTTTTCAGAAACGTTAAATTTTTTGAAAGTGCCCCCCCCTTGACCGAATCCTAGATACGCCCCTGTTTATGAACATAATGACGTCCTCCCATTTCGCAATTTGAAAAATGAGTTTTCTGACGAAACACAGTGTAAGCATGTTCAAAGCAATTAAAATAATCCAATAACTGATCAGTCTGAGGAATTATCCGTAGATTTTTTTCAGAAACGTTAAATTTTTTGAAAGTGCCCCCCCCTTGACCGAATCCTAGATACGCCCCTGTTGTGGCTTAAAAAGCAATAACGTCGATAAAAATCTTTGGAAACTATAAATTACGCTGTTTTGTTTAGTAGGTAATATCAAGAGAAAGTGATATCGAGAGAAGTTGATATCATAGAAACGGTTATATCATATAGAAATATACCGAAAGTACAGTCACGAATGTGAATATCTGACTATAGGGTCAAAACATCCTTTAAGTCAGTGAAAGTCAAATGAGTTGTGATATTATAAAATATAAAAAGGGTTTCAGGTAAAACCGTAAATACCTAAGATACAACATTGAGTTGTGATATTATAAAATATAAAAAGGGTTTCAGGTAAAACCGCAAATACCTAAGATGTGCACGTATTGTACATATATGACGAAATCATACCTAATTTTCAGGGATGAAGTCAATAGATAATTATAATGTCAATTTATATTTATAAAAATAAACAAGGTTTCAGGTAAAACCGCAAATACCTAAGATGTGCAAGTATTGTACATATATGACGAAATCATACCTAATTTTCAGGGATGAAGTCAATAGATAATTATAATGTCAATTTATATTTATAAAAATAAACAAGGTTTCAGGTAAAACCGCAAATACCTAAGATGTGCACGTATTGTACATATATGACGAAATCATACCTAATTTTCAGGGATGAAGTCAATAGATAATTATAATGTCAATTTATATTTATAAAAATAAACAAGGTTTCAGGTAAACCGGAAATACCTATGATATGCACGTAAACGTACATATGTAACGAATCATACCTAATTTTCAGGGATGAAGTCAATTGATAATTATGATGTATTCCTATTCAAATAGTAATAATCGCAGTGTTTGAAAAAAGAACCTGTCAATCGTTTCAGTGATTAATGATAATCGAGTCAGATTAAGATATAACGTAAATATTAAACTCAGAGGTATGACTCAGTATAAAAAGAGTGAAACATTTTAAAGGATTGACAAGGAATGATATAGATATATATATATATATCTTGAATATTTAAATGACTATTTTGATATTAATATTGTATATTAAATATTTTTGAAGAGATTTAAAGTTACCTAGAGGTTAATACTGCTTAACCATAGTTAATGTAATATCGGGTAATATATGGTAACATAGAGGGGAAAAGTAGGTTTGATACTAAATAATCAATATGTGATCTAGTTTCAAACTATATTCCTGTAATAATTAAAAGTAAGAAATAATTGATTTGATTAAAGGTTACTGTTTAACGTAATTAAATAATTATATTCTTTAACGTAAAATCTCCAGTAACTCAATAATGAACGAAATAACGATATAAGAAAGATTCAATGCAGTTTACGTATATTGAATATATATTGAGTATAAATAATTATCCGTTAAATAAGAAGTTGTTGTAATTATTCCAGTGACGAATAATAACTTATAATAATCGCCAATGGTGATTAGTTCATATGAACGAAATAATCGTATAAAAAACGATATGAATTCAGACAATTGTATTTGTCAGACGATAATTCTGAGAAAGAAAATACTATAAGAGCAAAGATTTGCTGAATTTTACAATTAAATTGTAAGACTTGATTTGAATAGTGAATTAAATGCAAGCAATCGAACATAAATGTATAAGAGATAAAACAATTATCTTAAGACTATTTTTCTATTAATAAAGTATAAAATATAGCAAACGTTATATATATATTAATATAACTTAACGTAAAAATAACTTAACGTAAAAATATAACGCAACTTGATTATATAATAGTTGACTAGTAAAAAGTCAAGACTAAACGTGATCTTGAAGGAAGCGATGTAAATTCTCAAGTGGGAAGTTATTGTCAACAGAGCTATTAAAATTAGTCACACATGCAGGTAGTACAGTCAGTAACACTATAGTTGACGATAGCAAGGATATAATATGAATAAAATAATGAGTATTATATGGAGAATAAAAGATCTAGGAATTAATGTGATTATTCCAGTAGGTTACTCAGAAATAATAATTAATTATTTGATAAAATAAATGAGTTTGAAAGAGAGCTCTTGATGATTTCTTTTAATGATAACTGTAATGTTTGATAAATAAATGAGTTACAGGTTCTTCGTCGAAATAAAATCATGGAATTAATGTCATGAAATAAGTGTAATATCATAATTTAATAATATGATAAATTTGAGGAACTGAAGTACTATAAGTTATTACTTGTGTGGGAATTAGAACCTGAAAGAACAATGTATGAATAAGAATTAATAGTTATTTATAATTAAATGACATGCAGTAAATCAATCTACTGTTCTCTATGAACTGTATTGTAATACAATCCAAGATGTAGCAGGAAATAATATTTGAAACACCATAACAAATGGAGGGTTTAACGAATGATTTGAATGATAACAAGATACGAAGCAAATATTTCAATTAATATTATTTCACACTTAATTTGAATTCTTTTATTTATAATAGAAGTGTAATATTTTATGTTGAATTTTTGATTTTCAAGATGATAAATAAAAATGTTTGTACTTGTTAATTAAAATAAAGATACTGAATTCTTGATATATAAATTTAGAAATGAATTCTAAATAAATAGTCGAATATTATTGAATGTATAATGAATAAGGAAAACATGCAATATAATATACATGTACTTAAATTCTAATGTTTATGTACAATGATATATAAAATAATTGCTGAAAAATATAGTTCGTTAAAACTTTTATATATGATAATATATAAATATATAACCATTCTGTTATGAAGGAAATGTTTGAATCAATCTTAAGGGGAACATTCTATTTATTCCTCTCAGAATGAAGAATAAAGTAGACCCTAAAGAATTTCCAAACATAAGTTAGGCGAACATTCTATTTATTCCTCTCAGAACGAAGAATAAAATAGACTCTAAAGAATTTCAGAATAATCTCAGGGGAACATTCTATTTATTCCTCTCAGAGTGAAGAATGAAATTAGACCCCAAAAAGATTACAATAATGAATTGAAGTGTAATTAAGTGTGATTATACATGGAATTGTGGGATAAATATATTAGAAAGTTATAAATTAAGATGTATAATAATTTATATGTTGATATTTGAAAAAAGGGGATATTCCTAATACATAAAGAATATTCATTCTAAACTGTAAGGGTAAATATTACTAAGAGAAAACAGTAATTGCAGGTTCAAAGGTCAACCAGAGTACAGTAAATACCCTGAAAAGAAAATCTTCTTTTAAAGAAAAATTTCAAGGGGGAACCGTAATATTTCAAGATTTATAAAAGAATGAATGTAGTTGATTTTACATGAGTATGAAAAGGATTAAAATGAAATCGTAAATAATAAAAGCGATCGAATAGAACGGATATATTTCATAAAAATAAATGTAACGAGAATTGTAAAATACGTTCATGTTACGTATATGAATTTATTAATTAAACTCAGTATAGCAGTTTAAATGAAAAAAGTTTGAGTTTAAAAGGGACAGTTATATAATTTAATAAATAATGTATGGATTCAAATAAAGAAAACGTTTGAAAAGTTTAATGATACTGAAATAAGAGTAAAAGGCTCTTTAGTGATAAATGGGAATTACGAAAATATTTTTGAGTATTGAGTTTAATGATAACAAGAATCTTGATGATATTTAAATTATTACTTGAAAAAGTAAATGAATACATTAAACTTGAGTTAAAGCAAATGAAAAAATTAATGAGATTTAATTCTGTACGAGAATTTATGATTATAAAAGGAACATAACGAAATATAATTAATAGCTAAAAAACGACATAGTTTGTGTTCAATTAATTTCTTTCAATGGTTAGATCAATAACATTAACTCTTAAAGGTAACTACAATATACACTGATGTTTAAAGAAATGTAAATTATATATATATATATATAATGAATTGATGTTTAGTGAAACATAAAATATATATAAATAACTGTGTGTTTGTAAGTTAAGAGTAATTAAGAAAATTATGTTGACTAACACTTATAATTATTGATGAAATGTAATGTAATAGTAGATAAATAATCTATGTAAGATGTAAGTTTCTTGTATAAGCTAGTAGAGTTCACCTGTAATTGCAGAAACACACGTAAAGGAGGCTAACCAAAAGCAATGAACCCCATCTATCTGACGATCTGACGTTATGGGCAAGACATCGGTTGAAGGTGAATTACTTGATTTTACTATGAATTTATCACTATAAGTGAAAATCTTGTAAAGTAACGTAACAATAAAAAGAAACATAACAGTTTTGATTGTGTCCAAGATTTTCATGAACCTAGTTTTAAGTGAAAAATATGTTATATATATAAACTAACCCCTTCTTTACAGTTTTATAATAATAGGAATATGTATTGTAAACTGAATGAGGTATATTTTGAAATAAATGTTATGTGAGATATATATTATCAAACTATAATATTACTTGAAGGATTATAACAATACTATAATATTAAAGAATTTTGTAGAATCATTGTACAAAATTTTGGAAATAATTAAAACAATCATGTTTTAGCAATAGTAAAATAGTAATATTATCCTTCAACTGTAAGTCTAAAAGTAATAGTTAGGTAAAAATGTAATCCTAATTATACTTAAATTAATGATTTATTTTTTCCCAAAACTTGAAAAACATCTCTCGAGAAACTGGAGCAGAGCAATAACAAACCAGATGTTGGAACAATCCAACACCAGTAACTTGTTGATCCGAAAAGGATAAGCCGAGCTACGCCTAGTGACGAGAAGGCTGAGCAGTGGAGCACACTTGGTGATGACTTCACAGTCATACTTGTAGATGACTTCACAGTCATACTTGATGATGACTTCACAATCATACTTGGTGACGACTTCACAGTCATACTTGGTGACGTCACAAACCAATGCCCGGTAACCTGAGGGAACCATTCATTCTGAAGGAGGAGAATGAACATGGGGGCTTCAACTCTCATGTACCTACTTTGAGAAGTCTTCTCTGATGGTACCGACACATTTAGATCATTTCACCTTGATCTTATTATTCTAAATTTTGGATTATTACTTTAGTCCAATTAACTTAGATTTCTATACTTTGAATTTACTTTAAAGAAAGTTTAAATATTAATTGCTTATTGAAACATTCAGGTTATGAGCAATTAATCATTGATGTTTATTTGAAAATTAATTCTTTTTAAAGGATTACTTAAGATTTCATTTGATAGTTTACAGATTTCGAAGTTGAACATTTGATTTAAAGTAACTTTTAATTTCATTGGATATTTTAAACGAAATCTGAATATGTTTATTCAATACGAATAAAAATAGGTTATGTAAGGCTAACAATAGTATAGATGAATACTAACCAATAATATAGCTCGTATAATATTACATAACATATATAACCATAGTTTAAGAAGAGAGAAGTTAAAGATAAGTAATAACGAATTTAGTTTTACTCATATATTTTGGAATGAATATTTTGGAATTAGAATGATTTTGATGTAAGATTATATTCATTTGAGATATAAAAGTTAATTAAGTTCTATTGACTATAGATTATATTCATTTGAGATATAAAAGTTAATTAAGTTCTATTGACTATAGATTATATTCATTTGAGATATAAAAGTTAACTAAGTTCTATTGATTATAGATTATATTCATTGGAAATATGAAAAGTAATTAATCTCTATTGATTTTGAAATTAATTTCATTTGAAAATTACTTAACTTTATTTCCGACGTTTCAAATTACGATGCTTGAAGTAGAAGATATAATAATAGTAGATATATTATAATCGTATGCTTAGATTTTATTGATGATCTTATTTGTAAGCATTATAATTTTGGTGCTTGAATGAAAGTAAGATGTTTATAGTTGGACTATATTGCAGTAAAGTATTACGAACTTTAGATTTTGAAGAACAATTTTGAGAGTTTATGTTTTCAATGACTACCCAGGTAACATTTGAATATTCCGGGAATGTTCCATTCGGATTTAATATTCCCCAATATTCCCACATTCCATACTGATGCTCCCGGAATCTTCTTGGAACATAAGAATGGAATATAATTCCAATTGAATATTCAGGGAATGTTCCCTCAAGCAAATTAAATTCATAACATGTAAATTCATTTTTATGAATATTCAGGGAATACTCGCTGAACATCAGTAAATTTATTTCATTTTCGTATCTTTTATGGAATATTCAGGGAACATTCCCTGAATATTGACCAACCATTACATTATTCTATCAATAAAGTATTTCAATGGAGTATTCGAGGGATATTCCCTGAACATATGTTTATTCATACTATCTTCTACAATTTAATGGAATATTTAGGGAACATTCCTGGATTATTGGAAAAACTGAAGATAATTCTAAACATTCATCTCTTCCATGGGAGTATTCAAGGAATATTCCCTGAACATGAAATTTTCGAACTATCTTCTACAATTTAATGGAATGTTTAGGGAACATTCCTGGATTATCGGATAATACTCTAAATAATTCTAAATATTCATCTCTTCCTTGGGAGTATTCAAGGAATATTCCCTGAACATAAGATTTTCGAAATATCTTCTAAAATTTAATGGAATATTTAGAGAACATTCCTGGATCATTTGAAAAACTGAAAATAATTCTAAACATTCATATCTTCCTTGGGAGTATTCAAGGAATATTCCCTGAATATAAGATTTTCGAACTATCTTCTACAATTTAATGGAATGTTTAGGGAACATTCCTGGATTATCGGATAATAAATTAAATAATTCTAAACATTCATCTCTTCCTTGGGAGTATTCAAGGAATATTCCCTGAACATAAGATTTTCGAACTATCTTCTACAATTCAATGGAATATTTAGGGAACATTCCTGGATTATCAGAAAAACTAAAACTAATTCTAAGCATTCATCTCTTCCTTGGGAGTATTCGAGGAATATTCCTTGAATATAAGATTTTCGAGCTATCTTCTACAATTTATTGGAATATTTAGGGAACATTCCTGGATTATCGGATAATACTTTGAATAATTCTAAACATTCATCTCTTCCATGGGAGTATTCAAGGAATATTCCCTGAACATATGATTTTAGAACTATCTTCTACAATTTAATGAAATATTTAGGGAACATTCCTGGATTATCGGAAATACTTAAAATAATTCTGAACATTTATCTCTTCCATGGGAGTATTCAAGGAATATTCCCTGAACATAAGATTTTCGAACTATCTCCTACAATTTAATGGAATATTTAGGGAACATTCCTAGATTATCAGATAATACTTTAAATAATTCTAAACATTCATCTCTTCCATGGGAGTATTCAAGGAATATTCCCTGAACATAAGATTTTCGAACTATATTCTACAATTTAATGGAATATTTAGGGAACATTCCTGGACTATTGGAAAAACTGAAAATAATTCTAAACTTTCATCTCTTCCATGGGAGTATTCAAGGAATATTCCCTGAACGTAAGATTTTCGAGCTATCTTCTATAATTTAATGGAATATTTAGGGAACATTCCTGGATTATCGGATAATTCTTTAAATAATTGTAAACATTCGTCTTTTCCTTGGGAGTATTCAAGGAATATTCCCTGAACATAAGATTTTCGAACTATCTTATACAATTTAATGGAATATTTAGGGAACATTCCTGGATTATCGGATAATTCTTTAAATAATTGTAAACATTCGTCTTTTCCTTGGGAGTATTCAAGGAATATTCCCTGTACATAAGATTTTCGAACCATCTTCAACAATCTAATGGAATATTTAAGGAACATTCCTGGATTATCGGATAATACATTTAATATTCATCTCTTCCATGGGAGTATTCAAGGAATATTCCATGAACGTTAGATTTTCCAACTATCTTCTACAAATTAATGGAATGTTTAGGGAACACTCCCGGATTATCGTATAATATTTTAAATTATTCAAATAATAATATTCCCTGAGTATATAAATTAGATGCATACAATATTCTACAATATAATGGAATGTCTAAGGATCATTCCTGGATTATAGGAAAATACTTTAAATATTTCTAACAATCACAATAACAAAAACACATTATAATTTTAATAGAAAATAAAGCATTTCATGGACGAAATGTCCGTGGCCGAGATGTCCCTGCACGGCTTCCAAGGCATACGTGCATGATTTTCAGAGCATATGTCATGCTTTTCAGAGCATAAGTACATTGCTTTTATGGCATGTTTTTTAGTGCAAGATGTCACAACCCTAATAATTAAGAGCTGTATATTCAATATATTTTATTATTCATAAATATACGTCAACTAGTTAGTAATTATGATTTATGACTTTGAAATATTGATTGGTATAGGATGAAATTATTTTTTACCAAGGAAGGATTTTGACGAAAAGAGACTCATGCACTACTGGTGGCTGCACTTCTAATTTTATAGGTGGTATAATAAGGTCATCTTCGCAACAAAAGGCCTCATCACTTGCGTCAAAAGGAAATTTAATACAAGGGACTGAAAAAGCAGTCAGAAAGAAAAGTGGCTCCATGAACAAAGTCACTTACCACCGTCGATGACAATGCTCATGGATACAGGAAAGTTACTCGGTGAATGCTGTCACGTACCAAGGAATGTGAGGAAAGAAACACAATCACCGGTGGCTGAATTCTGGGATAGAACAGATGATAATAAATGTAGCCTACGAGTCTATCCAACACAAAATCCAAGAGGAAATTGAGGAGGTGATAGTAAATAAGACCTAAGAGTCTAAACCGATTTTAGTAGCCAGTGATTGTACTACAATAATTTCATTTTACTGTGAAAATAACTAGTCCTTTATTTATATACCATTAATCAGATTTAATTGACAGATTAAATAAATCTTTAGCTAATTCTAGCAGTGAGGAGATTGAGGACGCTAATCATATCAATGTGGCAATATTTAATTCAATGAATAAACAACTACCGTCAACAATTAATTACTATTTCATTTTGCTTCAAGATTAATGGCATGACTTAATGGGAAAAATCTATCGAATACTTTTCATTATATTTAATTATGAGGAATAAACAAAGCATTGAATTGAAACTAAATTTCTACAAGTGACTACCTAATGAATTACAATGTTTTTTAATGAATATTTACTTAATATTAGATTAAACAAGAAATGAATTCAACTAATTTTGGATATAACTATGGTATAAATAATGAAAATGAAACAATGCGTGAGAAAGATATACTGAATTTTATGCCTTAAATAGGAAATTCCCATTGGCAATTTAGAACATTCTTATGAAATTTGGTTAGAGTTGGGACTCATTTTTAATTCTCCAGTAAAAAACTAAAAATAATTCATTATAATTCAATTATAATGAAAATTATTTTGAAAACGAATCCACAAATAAAATAAACGTATTTTCATAAACTAATTTTATTGTTTTCAGGGATTCACTTTCAGAATAATTATTTGAATAATGAATTTATTTAAAGGAGTTTTCTGCTACAGAATAGAAACGAGAGAAACTATGAATGATATTTCAAAACGATTGCAATATTTCTGCAATAATCAATACAGCTAAATAATATGACCAAACTTCTAATTAAGATTTAGTAGCTTATAAATAATGAATTAACAATAGAAATGTAATAGCTACGTAAAATAGAAGGGAAAGTACTAATTATCTAAATAATTCTAGGGATCTACAGTTAATAATCAAACTAAAGTGACTCAATTAAACATCATTTTAGGATATTAGCTGATCATCGGCACTATATAATAACTCTATACCTAATGGCATACATTATAATACTATATAGCTACTAACAGTATACTTTATAATAGCTCTATAATGGCATACATGATGATAATAACAGTATAGCTACTGTTTAAAACTCTATAATCTGCCAATTTTCAGGTAGCTACCTGGTTTTGAATTGTTGCTTTTTTTATTTTCTTCCCTCATAACGTTTCATAACAGGGTGATAATTACAGACCAGGCTTTCCACTTTTTATCCAGAGAGATGTTCTTCTCTTCGAATAATGGGAGAGAGTTGTTCAGGCTGCTCCTTATCATCCTTGTTGAAGGTCCTGCCAGATGAAGGAGTGGCAACTGAAGGTTCCTATTGCTTTTCTAGCTCTCTCTATGAAATCACCTGAACCATATAGTATTAGCAACAGTGTCAGATCATGTATATTTATATAGTTTTTAGGCAAAGAAAAATCCATAGTTAAGTAAAAGGTGCGTCACTTTAGGAGTTTAATGCCTAAATCACTTGCACATTGACTAAAAATATAAAACACTTTGAAGTAGCTATAAATTGATCTCACCTTGTGGTACAAAACATCTTCACTGGACTCAGGCAAGTGCTGAGAGACTTTTCCATCACTAGGTTCTGAAATATCAAAAATCAAGATTCATTTTAGATTCCTCACTAAATTAGGATCTACAATAGTAATAACAAAACAAACTTAAGCAATAGGAAAATAATGTGCAAAAACTTTCATAAATTAATTAAGCAGAAAAGTGTTATAAATTTACAGATTGTAGCTATGTATTCAAAATAGGTTCCTATCAGCAACTTTTACTATATAAAACAATTTAACCAACCTCTTAAGGAAGTTTCTGGTCAGATTCTAGTCATAAATATTGACTGAAGGCTCCCAAGATATGTATCTGAAATGGAATAATGAAAACTGATATATATATATGTGGATACTTTCAGCAATTCCAATTAATTGAGATATTTTTGGAAGAGTTCTCATTAGGCATAAAAGAAGTTACAAAGTAGCTATCGCTAAAGTAATTGTGTTGCATAAATCAAAAATTAAATAGTTACATTTCATGAAATAGTTTTCAAATAATCTTGTTTTCCCCACATCTGCTCAACAAAAATTGGAAACTGTTCATTTTTTAGCTTTCATTTGAATCAGCAAACTAACATTATGCATTCACTACCCGACTATAGTCTGACTAGCTTAACTCACTATTCAGACTATCCCTCCCATTGCACAAGGTATTCTGTCTCTAAATGTCTGTAATGAAGCACAAAAATTATGAATATTTATCTTCATTATTAAAATATGCACACCGAGATGGGAATAATAGCTGTTGAATATTTCATCTTACCTTTTCGTTTCTTATCTCTTCTACTCTGCTTATCTAAAATTTCATCAACTGTGAAGATTCTACAGTCATCCATGAGTTCTCTGAAAAAAAAAGTATTTTTCAATTGTAGAAATAATTCATAAAGAGATGAAAACATGATGATACTGAACACCCAATTAATTATGGTATGAGGAAGCTGAAAATATTGTACTGCACAAGATTGTCCAATTTATCATTGTAAAAAAGGAATTAAACATTAATCACATTATCTTTAACTAAATATTCTGATACTCTACATAAACTAGTAGAGTTTCACTCAAATTTTTTGGAAAAAATTTGTAATATTCTGCAGAGGTTGGAAACTGCTCTCATGTTTCAAAGTGTAGCAACTAGTGAACCATACTTTGAACCCCTTCAACCCAAGATTGCAGATATTGTGTTTACAAATAACTTTTACATTTTTATTTCACAGCCAAAAAGATGTAAATATAAAGAAAAGTTAAGGATGGCTTGGACTGAAAGTGGCAACAAGAAATTGATATTCCGCAGGTGAATAAGCATGGCTTTTACATTAAATATATTTTAAAGGATAAATTCCACTTGAAAAACTTATTTGGCTTCATGTCTAATTCACATGCACCCTTTGAGACTATTTATGAGTGACAACTCTCTCAATACTTTGAAACATGTTTAGGTAGTAACCAGAACACAATAAATAATTCTCAACTCAAAGCACGGTGTACTGTTGTATTAATATAGTCACACTTTGTTATTTGTTCAAATTTTGCATTTAGCTTATGTATTTTTCCTAGCTACTCAGCAGAATTGTCTTATGATAACATTTCCTGGTTCTAGCTATGACTCATATTGTATAACTAATTGTTTCCTGTTTATCATTATACATATAAAAGTATGTGTAAATCTCTTTAGCTTTTAGTTGTCTGCGGTGCATCGCAGAGCGATCACCTATATTAATCACTTATAATAAACTCATACATTTTAACTTGTAATAACCACTGTTCATTTTAACTAATGTTTTATCATGTACTGCTTGCCACATTCTTAAACATGGTAGATATAGTCAGTAAAAATGACCATGCTTCAACAGCTATAGCTTTAGATCAGTAGGACAATGAAGACATGCAGAGCCTGATTGCTCTTATATTTATATATAAGTCCCAGTCTGTATTTGGTGCACAAAATCCCACTGACTTTTTCAAAAAGCTAAAAAAATCTACCAATATATTTTCTGATCCACCAACATTTTCTCCATTTAGCCACTAAAATTAATGGTAACATAGGAATAAATAGCTAAAAATCCAACAACTTTGCTAGAATATTATTTTCAAAAATGAAAATTCCATCGACTGGCGGCGAGTCAGTGGAATTTACTATGAAATACTATCTGGTAGACTGGTTTGAACTGTCCATATACACATAAAATTATTTATATTTTACAATGACATTATGACAAATTATATTTATAATTTTATTATCAGTCTGCAGAATATGGGAATTTTTTACATTTCCTAGGTATCTATGTGATTCATAATGTGAACAACCCTAAGATTTGCTAAGAAGTAAGAACTTTTATTTCTTAAAATTAATGGTTACATAGGAATTAATTCAAATTACACGCAGCTGAATTAATGGTTACATAGGAATTAATGCAAAAACACACGCAGCTAAATTAATGGTTACATAGGAATAATAATTTGTAGATGGGCTTATTCTTCATATTTGTCACAGAGAGCCGGAGAGTTTTGGAAAAATGTTCCATATAATTTTAATCCAGTCTGTATTTGGTGCACCAAATTAAGGAACTAACTAAAATGCGGAAAAAACTGTGAGCATGCACGCTCACGTCACTTATTATTGACTAAAACAGGGAAAAATGGAATTTGCGTGCACGCCCACGCAACTAAGTTAACTAATACATGGAAAATTGGAATTTTATGATTTTTTTTCTTTTGAAAGAGTCTATGTATTTGAGTAAAACAAAAATTGAGTCACAACAATTTGAGTAAAAAAAATTGAGTAGAAATAGTCGAGTAGAAATAGTCGAGTAGAAATAGTCGAGTAGAAATAGTCGAGTAGAAATAGTCGAGTAGAAATAGTCGAGTAGAAATAGTCGAGTAGAAATAGTAGAGTAGAAATAGTCGAGTAGAAATAGTCGAGTCAAAATATCCGAGTCAAAATATCCGAGTCAATATATCCGAGTCGAAATATCAGAGTCGAAATATCTGAGTCTAAATGTCTGAGTCTAAATGTCTGAGTCTAAATGTCTGAGTCGAAATGTCTGAGTCGAAATGTCTGAGTCGAAATGTCTGAGTCAAAATATTTGAGTCGAAATATTTGAGTGAGCGTGCACGCAAATTCCTTTTTTTCGCAATTTAAACAGTTGCGTGAACGTGCACATCAATTTTTTACATTTTTCCTCGTTTTAGAAAGTTGCATAAGCGTGAACGCCAAGAAATTCCATAAAATTCAACTTTTCCATGTTTTAGTGAGTCAACTTAGTTGCGTTGGCGTGCACGCAAATTCCTTTTTTCCGGCTTTTAGACAGTGGCATGAGCGTTATTAATTCATTTCCCTCTTATAGATACTGCCCAAAATCAAACTGACTTTTTGAGAAAACTGAAAAAATCCACCAACAATTTCCTATAATCTTGTTGATCCACCAACATTTTCCCAATTTACCCAGCGAAAATTAATGGTAACATAAGAATAAATAGCTAAAAATCCACCGACTTTGCCAGAATATTATTTTAAAGAGAAAAAAATTCCACCGACATGTCGGTGGAATTTAGCATGAAATACAGTCTGCCAGTTTGACAAGCATGTCCAAACTCGCCAAATATTCCATTCGGTAATAAGAAAAGAAAAATAAGCATCCGGTAATTGGTTCATTACCCTAGTGGATCAGTCAAAATATTGGAAATTGTTGGTGGATTTTTCAAGCTTTTTAGAAAAGTCAGTGGGATTTTGTGCACCAAATACAGACTGGGGTCTGACCATATTCCACTAACCAGTCTGTAAAGCACGCTGCACGCCCATGTAGAGTCATCGACAAAGATCTTTGGAAAAGTTTTTAACTTTTTTGCCAGTCTGCACTCTGCAGAAATGGGACATGTCACATTTCTAACATTTACTGTGTTAAAATGTGAACAATCCTTAATTAATTTTCTCTTATGCTTATATTAAGTTATATATATTTAGGACTTATAAAACAGTTTACCAGTTCCTGCAATCTGGGTGTTTGAGGGAAAAAATATGAATAAATATATTTGCAACATCTTGGAGAGCAGTCAGCAGTCTGAAAAGAAAGTTTCTCGCTTCCACAATCCAGTGAACTTGGGATTTGGTTGCAGCAAATAAGTGAAATAACATCAACATTCCACATAGGAATTAAATAGGATTAGGAATAGGACTTGGATTAATCATCAAATCCTGACATACTTTTCAGACCAGGACTAGAAAGTTGCTAAGAGTAAGTTGGAGACAATTTTCTAGCTAATTAATTTTTATGTTTACATTTAATAATTCTAGGAGAATTTTGGAGAAAGATATGGAAATCTTTAGAGACAAATTGTCCTCAGAATGAAAAATCCTGGAGACAGATTTGACACCCTTTGCAGACTGGTCTATATCAACTTATCATTCAAGGACAAGCTCTATGAGTCTATGTGTTTTACTGAGAACAAAAGGCTAACTAAAAGTAAAAGATAATGATTCGTTAGAAAACAAGTTACCAGTCAGCAGGCCTACCAAGTCAGACTAGTCTTGACTAGGCCTAGGCCACTATGTGACTCTGATATCATTATCTATCACAGACTACAGAGGTAGGTAGGCATTACTTAGTACAAACTTAAATACCTTAGTAATTGCACAGCACGCAAGGATGATTGGAGACTAGAAATCTTCTTACTTCCTTCTGATTTAATAAGACAAAATAACAAATGTTGTTAGTTATTTAACTAGTTACTATAAACTTATAAGGAGATAGCTAAATGCAATTGACAGTTAGACGAGCTCGCTGCTCGTTTTATTGGCAGTACTTATAAAAATGCGGAAATTCACACCAAACAAACAAATGAACATAGCTTTGCGCTTCCAACGAGTTCAAATAATAATAAAAAATAATTGAATTAAAGCAAAATGATAAGTACTAATAACCTCAAATTAATGAATGAACATCCATTATACAATGTAGCAATGTGATCACAATTAAGAACCTCAGTTTAGACTATAATTCTACTTACAATATTATTTTAAGATTACTTGCAAACCTGACCATTGATAACTGTTTAATCAAAGCTATTTATATATCTATTTATACCAAGGTATAAAAGAAATCATAATAAATTTAGTGATAAGTAATTTTTTCATATAATAATATGCTTTTATTAAAATAATCATTTGTGGTTGAGATGCCGCAATATATGTTTTTAGATATTTAAATTTTTTTGCTTTTTTATTTTTCAAAGAAAAAATTAGAAATTTTGACTACTGAAAATTTGAAAGTACCTTCATTACCGAACATTCATAATACAGGTAAAATTTCAAAATGATTGGTCCAATATTGAATAAGTTAATGAATTTATAATGAAATGGTCAAATTCAACTTCAATGTCTTGGAGTAACCATAGTAAAGATGTAATATCCTTTTACCTTTTATTTCCTTGGTTTTGATCTGTTGCTTTTAATTAATACATTAAATGGGCATCCGAAGAGCTATCTATTGCTATAAAAAATTTATTAAATGGTTTTAAATTCACCAAGATATGTGATAAATAGATTTTTTCGGAGACATAGATATACAAACTTCGATAAATATGTCCACGAGCATGAAATGCTATGAAAAATACACCATTTGATTGGAAATCGTTATTACTATAAATCTAGATGAACCTCACCTGAAAAGTTCAAATGATATATGTACTTATCAGTTATCACTCTTTTTTTAAAACTCAACATAACCTACGAAATTTGAAGAGATTGTTGTCTTCACGTGTTCTGTATAGCGTACAGGCAAGCCTCGCTTTATGTACAACTCACTTCAGTAAAAGTGGTACTTATTTCGAGTCATGTTTCGAAATAAGAACCGTTTGTAGACATAGAAAACGGTAACTTAAAAAACATCAAAATCATAATCCAGATAAGGTTATTAAAAGCAGTTGGTTCAGAAATTCAGAATGTCCTATTCTCAAAGATGGGCGAAAAGTGCATCGAAAGTACTTAAGTACTAAGTACAAGTACAAGTAAATCAATGTACTTGAAGTAATTGCCCAAATACTCAAGTAAAAAAGTACTTTCAAAGTACAAATAACAAGTACTATTTAAAGTACTTTCAAGTACTAAGTACATTTACTATACAATTTGAAAACTAATAATTTATACTGTTAACTCTGATCTTACATCATCACAGTGACTCTTTTCTCTTTTAGTGCATCATCACAGTGACTCTTTTCTCTTTTAGTGCATCATCACAGTGACTCTTTTCTCTGATAGTACATCATCACAGTGACTCTTTTCTCTTTTAGTGCATCATCACAGTGACTCTTTTCTCTGATAGTACATCATCACAGTGACTCTTTTTTCTGATAGCACATCATCACAGTGACTCTTTTCTCTGATAGTACATCATCACAGTGACTCTTTTCTCTGATAGTACATCATCACAGTGACTCTTTTCTCTGATAGTACATCATCACAGTGACTCTTTTCTCTACGTTTGGCAAATTATGATGTCTAAGTATTATATAGGCATTGTACTTAAATTGGTTAATATAACTCATATAAATAGTTGTATTTCAGAATATATAAAAAATATCGTCTGCACATAAAATTATACAATGTCTTATTTTTCTATTTTATTATTTGACAAACAATTTTCCAACATGTTGGACCGACCACTTCTGGCTCTTCAAACTCTAGATTTTAGTGTTTGACAACAAGAAAATCGAATAGTTTTTATCCAGTTTGATATTTTGTACGGTGCTGTAAATACATTTCTAGATGGGAAAAAGATTCAACTTTACAGATATTATAGAAATAATCCTTCAGAATATCTCGAATGCAATTGGCAACATCTAGCAACTGTAGCAACGTCGTCTTAAAACTGACTGTCATTTTATTATAAAGGAAAAAATGTACTTTACAAGGTACTTTTTATTTGGGAAGTAACAAGTACTTGTAGTACTTATGAGTAATTATTCAAAATACTTTTTAGAATGTACTTCAACTAGTACTTGAATTAAGTACTTACTTGTTACTCAGTACTTTTACTTGGTACTTGGGAAGTACAATCCCGCCCATCTCTGCCTATTTTAGTGTTAGTTCCGGGTTATTGCACGGTTCCATATTTTAGAACACGTAAAAATCTTTATATAATAATCATTATTTAACTTTAATTTCAATTGGTATCAATGTTACCAATTAGAATAGAAGTTAAATAATAATTATAATATTTTTTTTTCTGACGTGTCCGAAATTGTAGAACCAACCAATAACTTGGAACTTGGTACCCTACCACAAAAAACATTTCATAGAGCATAAATTGCGGTTTGATAAAATGTAACTCAATAATTATAGAAATCTAAGTATCTATTAATCACTCACCTATACTGAGTTAGAGTTAAGCTATGAATTGATTTTAAAACATTTAATAAATGCACGACTTTAAACTTTTTCATCACAGTCACAAAAAATGAAAGATTGTATATTTTTATTAATATGTTTAATACGTAGTACTCTAATATTTCTAAAATAAATTTTCTTTCTATAACTGATAGAAAATAAGGTATATAATCAAGGAGTGCCAATCATAAATTTCTTGTTACTTTTATTCGCTTTAGTTACCGTTTGGTAACTAAACTGTGTCATGATTTTGTAACTAAAGCGGGGGATGCCTGTAATCTAACTAATACACCTGTTGTATGAAAATAGTACTGGCCCTATAAACGCATGGCATCGGCACGTACGTTAAGCATTGCCGGTACCAATAAGTCGTTTATACGTGGTTATATACTGTTCAGGGCCGGTAGACATCCGTGAGATAGGCCAACGTCTGGCCTTTGCTGGCACAATACACCGAGACCGGCATGACAGCGATGGACCAAGTTTCGTTCTGAATTAGGCCAACGTTGGCCCAACATTGTAATGTTTACCGAGTACGGATCTTCGCCTGAATTTACAAATTAAAAGAGAAATCTATTAATGGGTATGCATAGCCAATGATAATAAAGTTTGACGAAGTGCTCGATAGTGTCTAAGGGCCATAAGACAAACAGTTTAAAGAAGTATTTGATAGTGTACCTAATAGACAAGCAGATTGATGAAGTGTTTTGTATTGTGTTCGGGACATTAGACAAACGAGTAGACAAAGTATTTGATAGTGTGTACAGGGCATCAGACAAACAGTTTGATGAAGTTTTTGAAGGTGTGAACGGGGCATAAGACAAAGAGTTTAAACAGTATTTGATAGTGTGTACGTACAAGGCATTATAAATCCACTTGAGAACTAGTAACTAGTTTTGACCTTTACTGTACATATGTCAGTTATATGATTATTTTTAATTGTTTTGAACATGATTATAATGAATATTATTGTTTTGATGATTTTTGTTGCAGTGCAATGATTAAATATTATGATAAATTTGTTATTCACGCTATCAGAATATTTGATACATAAAGACTTAATTTAGATACATTACATGTATAATGCATACTATTCTAGTGTTCACAATTTTTTCTTCCACTTAGTTTATTTATGCCTATTCAACCATAGTAAATAAATAGAGAAGTATACTAAGTTTCGAATTAATTGACGGTAAACTTGATCCATACTTCAGAAACGATGTAAACAAATGGCGTCACATCAGAGTACCCTCAATTATTATAAGTATTATTAATTGAATGATGTAAGTGAATAGAGTGTAAAAAAATGATACAAACAATTTTATGTAAGTTAATTTCCATGAAAATGCACATTTAACTGAATAATAGCACATTTTCTATTTAAAGACAAAAGGAAAATACTTTGTGTGACGTCACTCAGAGTATTTTCTGATGTTCCAATATTGTACTTGGTATACTTCTCTATTTATTTACTTTGTATTCAACTATGTAAGTAAAATTTTACAATTTGAAAAGTGCCCTCCCCCCCCCTTTGACGGAATCCTAGAAAGGCCCCTAGCTGTTCATGGAATATCCCTTATATACTTCATTGAAATAGTTGAATATTAGAATTGTATGAAATTCTTTGTTCGTCGAGTATAAGTTATATTATAGTATGTAAATACTTATTTAGCTTCAAATTTATGTTATAGATTTTATTATTTCTGCAATGTACCCTGTTTCAATCTTCTTTCTGGGGTATATTTATTTACCATGAAACTATTGAATTAATAAGAAAAGTATATGTATTCTTGAAAATGAAAATAAATAAATCAAAATATCAAATTAATTCAATAAATACGTTTTAATTTTAACAAAACCTATAACATTTAGTCCCATAACAAATATTTCCATTAGAAATTGATTTTTAGGGTAACAGTATATGTATTTTAAAAACCCATACCAACCATTTTTCCGCGCTTTTTTCAGTTGGCATTGTTGACAATTGGCATTACAGTTACAGTGATGCATTGTGTTGTTTATAGCTATTTTTAAGATTACTGCTGTTTACTTTCAGTATTTCTTTTCATAATGTTATGTAATTAATAGTTCTACGTTCATTCAATATTTCAGCGATCAATGTAAGTTAGTTAGGTAGTGATATATGTGATGATACTTGCCATCAGCTCAGTTTAGTTGCCCTATGGGCCAATCCTATGATTCCTATCCATGCTTCAAAGTGGTATCTAATTGCCATGGCATACATTTGAAACAGAAAATCTTTGATATGTCTTATTCCATGTTACAGAGTATGTCACTGTCAGTTAAAGCTAATTAATTGGCTAAGATTTCAAATGGCCAAAATTCAGATATGTCTAATTGGCTTAAAATTTTGAATTAATTCCCATGTTCCCAACTTCCCATGCTAATTTTGGCTTGAAATCTTCAAAAAATGAGCCAAATTGGCTTGGCTCAGAATATTTGTGAAATTTTGGCTCAAAAATTGGCTTACAATTTTCCAGTCTATGAAACAATTAACATGGGTCTTATTGACTTGAAATTTGGAATTAATTACTGTGTCCCATGTTATTAATAATTAATCCCCTGATTTAACTCATTTTAGCAGTAACTTCCTAGAAATTCACCTGTGGCTGCAGCCTGCAGGCGGTCTGTAAAGTGTAAAATAGGTAGCTAGCTATGGCCTGGTAGATAGTAGGTATCATATTTGGGTTACTCTTTATGACCAAATTCCTATAGGCTATTTACATTAATTTTACTGATAGTACTAAAACACTTATGAATTAATCTCTACCCTATATCATGTTTTTAAGTATGGACAAAGTCGCCAGTATATTGGTGACTTTTGAGGGGTTAAATAAGTTGGAAAACCTGTAGATAACAAGTAAATCACTCCTAAAACAGTCTCAAGACGTACAGATGCATCAGACATGATGCATAAGGATGTTTTCAAGTGTAAAATCTTCACTAGGAAGCCAAATTTCTCCTTTAAAGTATCTTAAATGTAGCGACCTAGATCTATTTTCTCACTAAACTGGTGACCTTCCAGCCATATTTTAAAACATTGAGTCCCTATACTCTGTAGGCTATAGGCCATGTTTCAGAGGCTGGAATATTGTTAGCCAATTTTAAGCCAAAATTTCACAGAAATTCTGAGCCAAGCCAATTTAGCTCAATTTTTGAAGATTTCAAGCCAAAATTATCATGGGAACATAGGAATTAATTCAAAATTTAAAGCCAATTAGAGTTTAGACACAAATGAGTTTTGTCCTTTTGAAATCTAAGCCAATTAATTGGCTTCAACTGACATACTCTTTAACATTGGCTATAGGTAGCCTGGTCCATGGTCGCCTGGTAGGTAGAATCAACTTGTCAAGCAGGTAAATTGCGGCACACTAATTATTTGCGGCCTCTAACAACAGACAGATCATAGCTTCAAAGCACTTGTTAAAAATATAAATTAATAAATAATAGCCCATGCCCCATGTATATATGAAAGTATGTCAGTTAAAGCCAATTAATTGGCTTAGATTTGAAATGGTCATATCTCAGATATGTCTAATTGGCTTCAAATTTTGAATTAATTCCTATGTTGCCATGTTAATTTTGGCTTGAAATCTTCAAAAATTGAGCCAAATTGTCTTGGCTCAGATTTTTTGTGAAATTTTGACTCAAAAATTGACTAACAATTTACCAGCCTCTGAAACATGGATAATAGCTTGCACCTTATGCTAACAGATAAATTTCAGAGGCTACCT
The DNA here is from genome assembly GCA_947561585.1 of Caprella mutica. NCBI lineage: Eukaryota > Metazoa > Arthropoda > Malacostraca > Amphipoda > Caprellidae > Caprella > Caprella mutica. Next base: position 23,800 of record CANNZV010003618.1, read on the forward strand.
TAATGCAGCAATGCAGTGGGTACTGGGTTATACAGTTTCCATTCATTTATCACTATATATTAAGGTTTGCTCTCTTTTAAGAAGGCTGCAATTAGAAATTAAAGGACTGCAATTTACTTGCAATCTTGCGTGACCCTATCTAGGTATAAATTTATAAGACTATATTCATTATTTACAATTTGCAGTGAGCAGTCTTAACAGAATACATAATGGAAGATGGCCTTAAATATGTCTGGCGCCTAGTCTGTAATTGGTGACCAACCAAAAACCAACTTACTTTTCCAAGAAGGTAATAAAAATTCATCTAACAATTCCTAACATATTTTCAATAATTTGGCTGATCAATCATTTACCAACATTTTACCTATTTAGCCAACATAAATGATAAACGTATGGTGAAATACGACTATATAGCTAAAATTCCTCCGACTTAGCTAGAATTATAGTAGAATATTATCCAGACAGCAGACTGTATTTCCCTGATAATAAAGTATGTCCAAACTCGCCATTTTGATGGCGAGTTTTGATTTATTTTCAGCACTTCAATTACAAATCGCGAGAAATGTATAATTTTCTCCTATGCTTAATATGCTACAATGTTATTTTGAAGAGAATTCATGATAATTTGTTCATTTTGGAGAGAAATTTGGTTTCTTTTGGAGAGACAAATGGAGAGTTTATGAGCCATACTATTTTACTTGGATATTTCAATGTTACCATTCCAGTCTGTATTTGGTGCACAAAATTCCAATTACTTTTTTAAAAAGCTGAAAAAATCCACCATGAATTACCAATAATTTGGCTGATCCACCAACATTTTCCTGCTTTGTCCACTGAAAATTAATGGTAACATAGGAATATATGGCTAAAATCCACCGACTTTACTGGAATATTATTTTCAAAAGAGAAAATGGGAAGAATGTTGGTGGATCTGTCAAATATGTTGGTGGACAATTTTTTTACTTTTCGAACAAGTCGGTAGATTTTGGTGCACCAAATACAGACTGGAATATTATTTTTAAAAAGGAAAAAATTCAACCGAAAAGTCGATGGAATTTACAATGAAATACAGTCTGGCGCCGCACCAGACTGTAGAAAATGGTAAAGTGTTCATACATTCATACCTAGAGATCCATTTTTCTTTTTACAGTAAAGTTGATGTAAATATAGAGATTAATTCATACCTATTGCCTAGTTAATTGATTGCAGTTAAATTATTCCAAATATTATAGAATATAGGATAAAGGAATTTGAATATAGGAATTATTGTCCTTGTCGGCTAATATCAAATCAATCCAAATACAGGGTGATTAAAAAAGAAGGCAACCGGGTTTTTGGATGATAATATTTTCCTAACTATACGAGCCACTTTTTAATGCCTTATGGCTTCTTGAAGATAATCTTTTTCTCTAATAATATTTAAATTCATTTTAATTTGTGACATCAAGCATCATTTACAATAAAGTTGGTCAGAAATCAAATTCCGCAGAAAAAAAGTTTTTTATGTTAGATCAAAGCTTGCGAGAAAGTGCGATGGAATACCCCGGTCGACGCTAGCATGTTATTTCAACTTCACTCAAAATTGACTTATATTATATTTTGCATATGGCTTTGAACTAAGGTGTAACCAAAAGTTTTTTATTTTTTATTAAAATATTTTATTTTCTTGAAACTGTTTCCATGTACTGGACTAGGATTTTTTTTTGTGAATCTAAAGATTAATATGAATTTTCAATTTAAGCTCATTTAATTAATCTATATTGATCACCATTGATTTACAGTATTTTGTCCTCAGTTAATATTCACCATGCCTGGAAGAGAACGTAAAAACTATGATTTGATAAAAAAGGAAAGACAACAATTTTATGACAAAATATGGATAGCAAGAAAAGGTAATTTGAACCAAATAGTTAAGATGAAATGTTGATCAATTCATCTATACAGCAAATAGTAATGATTTACTGTTTTTCTGGTAAAAAATGATGAATCTGAATTATTTCGTTGGAACTTTTTAATAAATTGATAATTAATATCTTTAAGAAATAGGTTAGATTTAGGATATGGCATATTAAGTAGTCACGTGCATTTAACTGTATATATATATATTTTTTTCTAGTACCCTCCAGTGATGAGAATACAAATTCTTCACCGAATGTTGAGGCCCTCTCTGAAGCAAGTGAATGTGAACTTCTGGTTGAAACTGGAGATATTGGTGGCCATACTTTGAAGCTGGTGATTCCTTCTCATGGAGAATCGCATAATTCCCAATCAAGTAATGCAAGTAATGAGACGTTTCCAAATTCATTGGTAGGTGAATGCAATGATGATGTAGACACTCAAGAGATGATGCTCATTGATTGTGGAAATTCTTCTAATAGTTATAAATATGACCAAGATCATGATAACTTTGATAATTATCAAACAAATGGAAAAGCTTCAACTGTTCCCTTGACTGAAGAATTGAAATCATGGTATAATAATCACAACGTTCCACTATCTAGTTTCAAGACATTGCTTCAAATATTGGGAAAATATCATCCAAATCTGCCTAAAGATCCTCGAACCATTCTTAATACCAAAACCTTTGAATATAGTTCTATCGGTGATGGTTTTTTTGCTTATTTCGGTCTAAAGAAGTGCATTATTGATAATTTCTCTCCTGACACTGTATTTACTGCATCCTCATTAGATATTGTCATAAACATAGATGGAGTTCCTATCCACAAGTCCACTGCTACTTCATTTTGGCCTATTCTTATAACAGTAAGTAATTGTAATGGAAATAAACCTTTCATCATTGGAATTTACAGTGGTCCGAAGAAACCAAATGTTAATTCATTCCTTGATGAATTTTGCTTAGAGTTAGCTAGCATCTTGAATGAAGGGATCATAATAAGGAAAATATTGTACAGTGTTAATGTACGAGCAATTGTCGTTGATGCTCCAGCAAAAGCTTTCGTTAAACAAATTAAAACTCATGGAGGTTATTCAGCTTGTGATCGCTGTGTCATAAAAGGCAAGTATGACCAAGTAAAGCGTACTATGTCTTATTATGAAGAGGTAGCCTCACCATTGAGGAATAATGTTGATTTCAGAACACAAACTTACTCAGATCATCATGTTGGAATAAGTCCATTTGTTGTTACTCCTTTAGACATGATAGGTTCATTTCCTGTTGATTACATGCATGCAATTCTTCTTGGTGTTATGCGTAAACTTATGAATGCTTGGTTAAATGTAGTACCTTTCAAGTTATCTACTGCTGACAAAAAAGTTGTTAATATGTCTATTGATACGATCAGAAAATATATCCCAGATGATTTTAATAGGAAACCTAGACATCTCTCAGAATTTGAACGATATAAGGCAACAGAGTTCAGGACATACCTGCTCTATATTGGAATTTCTGTATTTTATGGAGTTATTAAAGATGAATACTTCAACCATTTCAGCATTCTCTTTGTTGCTATTCGTATTCTGTCTGATCCAGACTGTGTAACTAATGAAGCAAACTTAGATTATGCTGACAAACTACTGAAATTGTTCATTCATCAATTTCAAAGTTTGTATCATGGCAGGTATACGGTAGTATATAATGTTCACATGCTGACACATATTGCTGACGATTGTAGGAGATTAGGTCCACTCGATTCCTTCAGTGCCTTTCAGTTTGAAAATGTTCTTGGCATGATAAAACGAAGGGTTAGATCTAGTCATCTACCGTTATCACAAATAACTAGACGTATTAGTGAAGGCTTTACTACAAATTGTGGAGTTTCAGGTGATCAGACAGATTCACCCTCCTCCATTTATGTCAAAGGAAGGAAACTCAAAATTGGCTCTTTCAAAAACTCTTGTGTCATTCTGAATGACTTTTCAATTGGAATTGTTTGCAGTGTCTTGCCTAATAGTCAGCTGATGCTGAAGAAGTTTGTTGAGAAAGAAACATCCCTAACCTATCCTTGTAATTTCAATCTAATCAATGTGTATTGTGTCTCAAAAAAAATTTGTAGAAAAATTGTAGACAAAAGCTTGCTGTACAAGAAGTGTATGATTTATCCTCACAAAAATGGATATTTAGTATTACCTTTAGTTTAAATTTTTGATGTATTTTCCTTTAATATTTAGCTAGTAGGTAAATTATCATATTGTAAAATGTACTTTTCCAATTGTAAACTTCCTTTGGTCAGTTTTAAGGTTCTGTGAATAAAAGCTAATGAAGATTCAATAGGTTTCTTCTCTTTTTCCAATGCCGGGAATGGAAGCTCAACTTTCATTAATGGAAAGCTAACAGCATTCCTTCATACCCAAGCTGTTTTTATAGTAAGAAGTCAAATTAGATTTTAATCCTTTCATACAATAGCTGTTTTTATAGTAGCTAAGTTGCAACAAGTGGAACTATTCATCTCTAGATTATTTATGAACTCAAAACAGCTTTTTTGCTCCCATGCTGGAGCTCCACCTGGAAGCTGTCTGTGGTAAGTGGAAGATAAATGGAAAGTCATTGATCATCCTCGGGACTTGCATGTAGTCATTTACTTGTTACTTGTTAAAGACTTACCTGAATTTGAATATTTAACTCATTGGTAATTTGTAGGGATGGGACGATACCAAAAAATTTGCCGATACCGATACTTTACAAAATCAACCGATACCGATACTTGCCGATACCGATACTTCTCAACAAGTGCCGATACCGATACTTTGAAAAAAATACCGATACCTGCAGTTTTTTAAAGTTTATATTTATTAAACTCATTGATACTTGATGAGTTATTAAGTATCAATTATTCTTTTAAGTTTAATGAAGTTCTAACTCAAAACTAACACAGTTATGCTCTTTCAATGTAGTATAACAATGTGATTTACATATTTCACATTAATTAAAATACATAAATATTATATAAATAACTTTTCTGATGTGTGTTATCAACTTATCATCTTGTGGTACTTGTAATAAATAAGTGCGAAAATGGTCAACAGTAGCTGAATAATTCTTATCTTGAATTTATAGTTAGACTCAAAAGCTTATTGGTAGATTCCGTATATACTTTAATTTTTTTATTATTAATATCATGCAAGTCATAATAAATAAATAGAAATTATACTTAGAATTCTATGATAGGTAGCGTCAGACCGGGTGGCCTTGCGCACTTCAACATTCCGGGTGAAGTTGCGCATCGGTAATTGACGGCGAATGCGTGAAAATATTTCAAATCTAGTCCATAAATTTCACGGAAATCGTAAGAGATTAAGTATAGATACTAAGTGTTCAAACAGAGACCTATGTTTTTTATAGCAAAATAATTATTTTGGACTAGAATCGAATCTCCGTGAACTATGCTGTAGTGTTGATAATTATGCTCCAATTTGATTGCAATTTACGTTGGATACGCATAATTTACTGCAGATTAACGTCATGTAAGATAATTTCAATAATACTTATAAATTATTGAGATATAACCAATATACTAGATGCGCAAGAACACCCTGGTAATATATAAATTCACGGGTGGACTTGCGCAAATTTATCAATAAAGTTAAAGAGCTTTTATTCATTAAATAAACCAGTGATATTCATCCCGGATATTCCTATACCACGGCAATTCCACAGCAGCCTCACGGTAATTCCACAGCAGCCTCAAGGCAATTGCACAGCAGCCTCACTGCAACTGCACAGCAGACTCACAGCAATTGCACAGCAGATTGGGGCAGTTGCATAGAAGATTGGGGTAGATTCACGGCAGTTGCATAGCATATCGGGTTTTGATTTTCTATGCACAGTTTATACATAGGATGAAATTGCGCACTGCGCAGTTTCACATTGGGTGTATTTGCGCGGCGCGCAAGTACACTCAGTCAGTGCGCAAAATTCACCCGGTTTATCCCAACGATCTTTGAGCACAGTTTTTCGATGATAACTTTTTTCTATTGAACTTAAAAGAGTTGAAACTTGGTGTGCACCTAAGTCTACTCTTCATCTATCAGCACACAAAGAATCAGATTGCTGACATCTCTAGTTTCTTCGTAAAATTAAAGTATGCGGAAAATGCGCAAAGCCACCCGGTCCGACGCTAGATGGTCAAATATTAGAGCAGTATTCATCATGAATTATTTATTTCATTTATGACTATAGAATAATATAAATTTTATAAAAAAGAAGAATTTGTCAAATTAATAAAATTTCAATAATCATAAAAGTATCGGCCGATACTTTTCATTATATGCCGATACCGATACCATTGCCGATACTCCACAAAATGCCGATACTGATACTTCGTCCCATCCCTAGTAATTTGTATCTAAATCACTCCTGAAAAAGTTTCTCATCTTTTTTCAAGAAAAACAAAGCCACTCAACTTAAATTTTTCCCTTGCTTCATTCAGTTTTGGAGGATACTAGTTCATACTCTTCAAATGTAGGGATCTTAGGCTTCATTCAATAAGAATTCTCCTTTTTCTCACATGTAAATGTAGTACAACAATTTACTGTGCTTTTTGTCTCCTGTAGTCATATTCAGTTATAATTTGTAGGTGACTGCATTCATGAGCATTGTTACTGATGAGATGGTAACTTTTATCATGATTGTATAAAATTATTTCTGAGTTATACTACTTTGTAAATTAATTGTTCAAATATTTCAGAGCCCAATTTAATGATATAAAATATGTATTCAATTGTCACTTTCAACAAAGAAAATTCTTGTGAAGGAGTTCCCACCTCTTGGTTAAGAGAATGTGGAGATTCAATCTTCTGTTTCTGGCCAGACCAGAACACTAACAAAACAAGATTGATCAAAAAAGCATCAGATCCTTCTTTGACATGGGAAATGTGTAAGTGCACAGTTAAAAGCACAGCAAACACATATGCAGAGATGATCGCGGAGAGGAAAATTGTTTTAGACATGACAACTGACACAAACAATAATAGCAGTGAGGATGAACTTATAATTGATTTACCAAGATCAAGTACCTGTGAGTATTTTTATCTTTATATGTAGGTAACTTCAATAATATCATTGATTAATGGGTTGCTGTATTGTTGATTATACATGTATTAGGTTCATTTGGTGCTTGTGTCCCTTTTAGTAGAATTTCTTTGAAAGTGACTAGCCACTTTCCTGTCTGAACCCTGAACTACCTATTGTAATTTGGTTTTTGAAGTAATTTATTCATTTGTACCAGACCTTATTTACTATCGCCTCTTTATTTTCTTCTTCCCTCTGTGAGTGCAGTCACTAGCGCTTAAGTCCCTTTTTGTTACATTCCTTGGTAAGTGAATGTTCTCACCGAATAGCTTTTCTGCATCCATGAGCTTTACCACCGAATGATGTTAGGACTGTGTTCACGGAGAACTTTTCCAATACCACTGCTTCTTCCAAGTTCCTTGTGATTATTTTCCTATGACATCAATGATATGACATTTGGTTCCGAAGTAATTCCCTGGGAATTGGTGAGGAAAAAGTCAGGGAAATTGATTCAGAAATGTTTGTGAGATCTCTGTTTAGTGTGTATTCAATTATTTGATAATTCTAAGCTTTATTCTTCATCTTAATTGAAGGTTTGAGTCAACAACTAAACAAGAAGGTCCCTACAAAGAGAAGTGAGTTTCAAAACTTGATATTATATTCATATTCAACAGGGCTGTGGAGTCGGTACATAAAATACTCGACTCTGACTCCTTTATTTTGAAATTATCGATTCTGACTCTATTATAATAAATTTCCCCGACTCTGACTCCAACAAGCAGTTTTACAGTATTTTTATTAAAGTAAGATTGAGTCATTTGAGCGTTTAGTCTTTAAATATTGATTTAATTTATAGCTATGAGCAGTTATTAGTTCTTATGAGATTTTTAAGATGATGAACAATAAATAAAATGGATCTAAATTTTTGTGACTTATATGATATCTATAGCTTAGAGTCCTAGTCGGTACAAATTTTTGACTCCTGACTCTGACTCCGACCCCACCAAAAAAAGCTTTTACCACAGCCCGTCTCCACTTCTCGACTCCACAGTCCTGATAGTCAATCGGATTTCAAGTTTCTGTATATAATAACGCAAATCTTCTCATCCCAATCTAGCATTTGAATCTGACAATAGTGGCAGTGATTATGAAGATGAAGAATTGGCTCGTCCTAAAAAAAGAGTAGCATCTTCCAGTGAGTATACTGCTGATTTTTTTATGTTGCATGATTATATATATATATCCTTGCTATCAATATACTCTAGGAGTCTAGATTATCTATTCAATGATAACTTTGACATTACTTTTTAACTTGGTTCTCGTATATCTATTAGTGATTCGTTGCTTAAATTTTCAAGTAGGTATTACTATTTTCACATATATTGATTCTCACATCAAGAAATTTAATAAAATTACAATGAAAATCTTATTACAGTAAGAGATTTTAATAAAATTATAGCCAAAACACCTTGTAGTGAAGGCATTGTTCTTGTAGTGAAGTAATGTCTCTTCAAACTCAAATAATAGTAACAATGATTTATATTCAGCTTCTTAAATATCAGAGGTAATCATTTCACACTAACTTCATATATATTTGTCTGTAATTTCTTCTTTAACATGAAGAGTGTGGTATTCAGGGCCAAAATTATTTCACTTCGTGGATTTTTTTTGTAGGAATTCACACAGTTTTTCTTCTTTAATAACAAAGAGGCTGGTGCTTTTATACATATTAATGACTGTCATGCAAGAGGTCCGGAGCTTGAATCCCTATGAGATAATTAGATTAGGTTATTTCTTGTAGTAGCTAATGGGACAATATTAAATTTGAACCAAATTCCCATTTTTATGCTGAGGGCTTGAGGCCAATACTGGTATTTGAGACGATACAAATATTTTGTATTTGCATATAATAAGCAATATATAACTAGCAGAAATTTAATTCCAGTTCATCAAGAAATAAGGATTAAATTAAATTTAAAAGTGTTAGTTAGTTTCAGCTTTCAAATTTAGACTCCTTCATTTTACAAAAAATATTAATGAACCAAAATAAAATGAAAACAATTAAACATGAGTCATGAATATGAATAGAAATAAATTATATTTATATTAATATATTTTTTTCCTATATTTTTTTTATTTTAAAATAAAATCCAATATACTTAGGTTGCTACATATGATATAAAATTTGACAATAAAATAGAATAAAACACACAATTATTCACTATTCTATTTATGTGAATGACTCATGTTAAATTGCTTACAGTTCTATTTTATTATTATTTGTAAAATAAAGGAAATAAAAATATTTTTTTAATTTTAATTAATACCTATTTCTGGATAAACTGCTATTAAATGTCCTGCTAGTTATTACTTATTAGCAATATACAAATTCAAAGTGTTGACACTGGCCATATTTTAATCAAAACCTTAACATACATATATGCATTATAAAATTCATTAGCAACACCACATTCTCAGGGCACAGACCAGAATGTGATACGTTGAAGTACACAATTTATGATGATACTATTGAACCCTCGTTATTTTTAATTTGGAAATACACTAGTTATAAATATAATTTGTATTGACTGAGTAATATTTTCCTATTTAGGTGATCATTCTGCTTCTTCAAAATTACCTGAGCCGCCAAGCTGTATTGTCACTCAAAGTAAGTATATTATGTTTGATGCTCAATATTCATTAGCAGTTGGCTTCTAATTGTTGCTGTTCAAAATATTAATTAGGTAATCCGTTGGAGAATTATCACAGATCTTAGATCTTGTATATATATACCAATACTTCTTTACCCTTTCTTACAGAAACCCCTCTTCCTAATGATTTTGAAAAGATCATGAATGAATTCAAAAGAGAGATTATAGAAACAATGAATGTGGGATTCATTGAAACTCATTCACAGTTGGTCAATCTGCGGGAGGAGGTAAAAATCATCAAGAGAATAAGAAGACATGATGCTGCATCTGATGCTCCATTATTGAATACGACAACCTTACCTGACATTCCTATCAGAACTTCGGAAAGAATGACTCTGTTAGAGGACATTTTGAAACAAACCGAAACAGAGCGTATCAATATGATGGCGAAATTGTCCATCATAGGTGGCAACACTGTTAGCGGTGTCGTCAATAATATGATGAATGGTGTCATTTCAAGAGAATTGGCCATGAGCTACAGCTTAAATGGGAGGGGAAATAAGCTACCTTTCAAAAAGTTGTCCATTTTTGGATGCATTATAGGTAAGAATGTTTGTTTATGCTTTAAGAAAATCCTTATGAATGATAAATTTCCATTTCATATGTAATTATATTTGGATAATTTTATAAATTACATATTTCAACAGAAGCTTTGAAGAAAAATCACCTCTTCTCATCAGTAAAAGAAGATGACATGCTCAAGTTAATATCTTCAAATCTTGCGAATGCAAAAGATAGAGTTGCAAAAGTTAAAAAAGCAGCAGAGAAGATAAATAGGACATCAGATGATTTGGAGGACCAGAATGCGACAACTGACCAGACTGCGACTACTGACCAGATTGCGACAACTGACCATACTGCGACAACTGACCAGACTCTAATTGTGACGACTGACCGTAATCTCGAAACAACTGACGATAATCTCGAGACAAGTGACCCTGTAACTAAAGAGTTAAATGATGTAGTAGGTATAAGGTAGAAATTTAGAATTTTATAACGTTATTTAGTTAGTTATAGATTTTTTGTTCAAATATTTAAATGGATTTTCTTTATTTAAAGTTTTTTTTATAGCCTTTTATAATGGAATTTTATTAGCTACGATTGTCATGTACCTGAATAAAATATCATCTTACTCGCTAATCATTTCCCTATAATCTATATTAAACTATAGATGAAGCATCTATTTCAATAGTTAGTTATCATCCAAAAATAGCACTTTTGTTTTTGATTAAATTTATTGGTTATATCTTCAATTACCATATTTTCTGTTGTTTTTAGGTAATTACTTACTATATTGTGTGAACCGCACCGGTTATTTCTTCCTGTAGTTCCTTGAGTTCATTTTCATTTTGGTTTCTGTAATATGACCAATGTGCGCTGGGTCGACACTGTTACCAGTGATGTTAGAGTAGTCGACTTAGTGCATAGAGCTTAGTTTCACCTCCCCCTTTTCTATGATGTCTTCTTTCTATTCTTTTGATGGAAAAAGTCCTTTAAAAATAGGTTGCGAGGGTATACTGTAAAACCCTTGGAGAGTAGTAAAAATGTATGACCATTGATTCCGCAGCAAATCTTGACTCACTATAGTTTCTATAGTAGATTACTACCATCTTAACCTTTTCACAGTTACATGGAGTCTAAAGAATATTCTAATTGAGTCTTCTGACAGTGTTCCAGTAGTCTTCTGACAGTCTTCCAGTGTAGTCTTCTGACAGTCTTCCAGTGTAGTCTTCTGACAGTCTTCCAATGGAGTCTTCTGACAGTCTTCCAGTGGAGTCTTTTGACAGTCTTCCAGTGGAGTCTTCTGACAGTCTTCCAGTGGAGTCTTCTGACAGTCTTCCAGTGGAGTCTTCTAACAGTCTTCAAGTGGAGTCATCTGACAGTGTTCCAGTAGAGTCTTCTGACAGTCTTCCAGTGGAGTCTTTTGACAGTCTTCCAGTGGAGTCTTCTGACAGTCTTCCAGTGGAGTCTTCTAACAGTCTTCCAGTGGAGTCTTCTAACAGTCTTCCAGTGGAGTCTTCTGACAGTCTTCCAGTGGAGTTTTCATGGAATGTTCCATAGGAGTCTTCATGGAATGTTCCATAGGAGTCTTCAGGGAATGTTGCAAAGGAGTCTTCAGGGAATGTTCCAATGGAGTCTTCAGGGAGTGTTCCAAAGGAGTCTTCAGGGAATGTTCCAAAGGAGTCTTCAGGGAATGTTCCAAAGGAGTCTTCAGGGAATGTTCCAAAGGAGTCTTCAGGGAATGTTCCAAAGGAGTCTTCAGGGAATGTTCCAATGGAGTCTTCAGGGAATGTTCCAATGGAGTCTTCATGGAATGTTCCAATGGAGTCTTCATGGAATGTTCCAATGGAGTCTTCATGGAATGTTCCAATGAAGTCGTCATGGAATGTTCCAATGGAGTCTTCATGGAATGTTCAATTGGAGTCTTCAGGGAATGTTCAATTGGAGTCTTCAGGGAATGTTCCATTGGAGTCTTCATGGAATGTTCCAAAGGAGTCTTCAGGGAATGTTCCAATGGATTCTTCATGGAATGTTCCAATGGAGTATTCATGGAATGTTCCAATAGAGTCTTCATGGAATGTTCCAATGGAGTCTTCATGGAATGTTCCAATGGAGTCTTCGTTGAATGTTCCAATGGAATCTTCAGGGAATGTTCCAATGGAGTCTTCAGGGAATGTTCAAAAGGGAATATTTTTGAATATTCCATTGGAATATTCCTGGAATGTGTCGGAAAAGGAACATTCAGGGGACATTCCAGTGGAACATTCAGGGAACGTTCCAATGGAACGTTCCAGGAATCTTCTGGGAAGATTGAATGTTACCTGGGTAGACATTCACCTGGATACTATTTCCATTTAAGTGTTTAAGAATCGAGAACATACATATTTAATTTTTAAAAAGGTAATGGTTACTTTTATTTAAAAAATTAAAATATAAATTTAGCAGTTATAGATTGAAGTTTTATGATTGTTCAACTTGAATTTTGAGATTCATAATTTGATGTTTCATGTTTTGAAATTTTAGAACTGGATGAAATGGGATTTCAGGTTCAATTTTGAATAATTATAAACAAGGTTAGATATTTGAATATCTTTATTAGTTAAATAAATTCCAAAAAATGAAAATATATTTTTGATGTATGTTTCTGAATATGAGTAGAATAACTTATAAATTTTTACTCTATTTTGATTTAATATCTTGACCAGAGGTAGAATTCATGATTACATATATGATAGGAATTGTCTTGTCATCATATTTTTGTACACACAAATTTTATGATGAAAAGACTGATCTATTTAGCAGATCAAATTTTAATCTGAAATTCATAATACATGAATCGAGTGATTAAATTTCTTTTGTTTTAATAGATATAATTTGTGTTTCGGACTTAGAAATTTCAAGAAATTTCATAGGATGTTTTCCGAGTGTTGTTCGAAATTTCTTAGGATATTTTTCGATTGGATTTCGATAAAAAGGGTTTAGAAATTGAAATTCAACCGACAAGTCGGTTGAAACATGAAGGGGGGAGTGATATTAACAATAGAAAGATTGTTAATACGCTGAACTTGTATCTTTACTTAATCTTTCAATTTCTATAATTTGATAATCATTTAATCAGACATAATCTTTTTAATCTTGTACACTGTTCATTAGAAGGAAATGCTATTTAAATTTATGGTCATGTTATTCTCGCTAGGAGCTCGAATATAATTATAAACGAATAGCTTTGATGTAAGCCGCTAATATAACTTGTAACTTCAGAACATAACTTTATAACTTGTAACCCAGAGCTATAACTTGTAACTCAAAATATAACTTTATAATTTGTACTAAGTTATATAACTTCATGAACTTTGTAAATCAGTTATACAACTTAGAATATTGAGTTCTTTCTCTATAGATAGAATTGAAATTAATACTTAATTAATTTAAAAAGAATTAAGTAAGTACTTCAATTATTCTAATTGAAATACTTAATTAATAGTTAGGAACTTGTAACATTTCTGATCATGTATAGGTTAAACAGGACTCTGAAATAGTATGCTTAAATTTGGATGTTTATTAGTAAATCAGGTTTCACTAAAATGAACTATTAGTAAATCTGATCGATCTATATGTTAATCGTATAGAAAGCCATTACCACTAGCGTGTTAAATTTGAATAATGCATTGTGTGTTATTTCTATCTGCAGTGAGTAGAAAAACATCTTTGAAAAGTACTATCAGTACCTTAACAGAAGTTTATTCACTCACTGGAAGGTTGGACTCTCCAGTTCATCCTTTAAATACCATTGGCACCTAACTAAAGTGTTCATAGTTCGCGATGGTCTCTTGAAGACTGGTTGGTCGGACCAAGTCTGGTCGGACTTGTCCATCCACGGGTTTCGTGAGTTGGCAACTCAGACCCTTGTTTATTTAAAACCCTTAAGTTTACTCAACCGCTAGTTTATTTAAAACTTGTGTTGTGTTATTTAAAGACTTGTGCGTAAGTCTTAGAACTCTGTACTATTCGAACTTTAATATAAGTACACCCATTTAAAACTTCCTTGTGTTTAATTTACTTCCTAAAAACTTTTACCGTTTAGTCATTTGTCAGTTTAATAGAATTCAATCAATTACCTCCGAGTCTCTTCAAGTTAAGATAATACAAATAATTGTTAAAGAACCCGGAGACTTAATTTGCTCTATGGGATAAGTTTATTAACTAGCCTCATCTACTTAGAAAATAGGTGATAATTTACTATCAATCCCATAGGAAAAGGGCAATTTAATAAAAAATACAACTTCTTTATCGATAGTGTAGCTAATAATAGGTAATAATAGCTATAGTTAATTAATTGGTGGATAGCCCTAATATAAAATAAACATTAATCACTATTGTTCTTGGTACTCAGCTATGGTTTGGCTCATTCAGTTTTATATTAAATCTATTGTTACCTAATATTTATTTAACCACGGATATCATTGAGTAATTTGTATGCGTTTTTATATTTCTCATTTGTCAGAGTGAACCACTAAATTTTTTTAAAGTAACACTTATAGAAGCTCAAAGCAATAGTGAAGTCTGACAATGTTGATATCAGGCTTTATCAGAATACAGTTTTTCTGTATCTTCTCACTGAATGAACTCATCAGACTCACACATCGATCATGTAGGTTCTAATAGTACTTCCATGCGTAGAATCGTAGTTACAGGAGACATTCTTAAATAATTTCCATGAATATCAAAGTGCTGATGCTTGATTATAGATAAAATGATTTATAAAGATAAATTATAAGCATACTAAACTACCATTGCATATCATGTTTTCAATTTATAAGATATTAGGTAATTATTTACCCTGATGTAGGTTATTATTTGTCGAATTAAACTTTTGGCATGTGAGAATATATAAAATATATCATAGGTATATGGAATATATAATGACATTCTTATAAACAAGCTGACATTGGCCTTAGTTTAATAAATTTACTCCAATATGTATATATTGTATATAATGCATATAATATACTGCATATATATAGTTAGTACAGAAAATTAATTTGGTTCATCTAACAACGATTCAATATTATAAGTGAAATAATTGCAATAACTAACCAGTTAAAATTATATACTAATATTATTATAACATTAATCATGTATTTGTTCTTCATCCGCGCCATTTAAATAGGTATATTGGAATACAAGAATACCAAATAACACGAAATCATTATTGAAAAAATCGGTCATTCTTAATAATTATTTAAAGATAAAATCATTTCCATGCTGAAAATATTAAAAACAGGGTTGCAAAACGAAATATATAGAACAATTATTTTGTACGGTCTAAAGAAAAATATCGGATTTTTTTATTGAGAACCATTGAACCTGCCGTTTTTTGAATAGTTTCTAGTTTAAAATAAGGTTCTGTGGTGAATTAATGTTTTAAGTTATCAATTTATTGGTGAAAATGGAATTGTGTATCTATCATGTGTATAGTATTTAAGAGTTCAGTGGTTATTGTATCCTATTGAAAAAAAAAAATAGCTATGCTAGGCTATATATTATATAATATAGCCTATAGCTAATTTGTACTTTTTTGGGTTTTGAAATTCACTACCTACGGCCCTACCTAACTAGGTGCCTACTAGGCTACTCATGACACCAGTTATCTATCTGACAATACCTAAATGATTTTTCACCTAGCTATGTATAATGTACTAGCACATAGGTATCAGGAAATGCACTGTAACATGTACTCCAATAGCCTATGTCGAAGTTACTCCCACTGTGACATATCTATGTACTACTAGATACCCACAGCCAACAGGCGACTCAAGTTATTAGTTATAGAGTACTACCGATGTCAGTTAAGCAAATTAGCTAGTTGGCTTCTATTTTAAATGGTCCACTCGTCCACACATTCTGATAGCTATATACCTTAGCCATGTTTCAAAGTGTGCACTGTGAACAAAGTGCTAGTATAGCCTATATTGATACGTATCTAAAAGATGAGCGGCGCACCAGATCACGGCGCACCCACCATACGTTCTATTAGATAGATCATAGGTAGATTGAAAGATGATTTATGATAGGTAGGTATATACCTATATGTAGAAATGTAGTGAATTTGATATTTGTTGTTTCAAATTTATGACTGATGGCCAGTCTGTATTTAGTGGTAAATTTTTTTCCCTTTCAAAATAATATTCTGGCAAAGTCGTTGGACTTTCAACTACCTATTTATTCATGTTACCATTAATTTTTGGTGGATAAATTGGGAAAATGTTGGTGGATCAGTCAAATTACTGGAAATTAATGGTGGATTTTTTCAGCTTTTTGAAAAAGTCAGTGGGATTTTTTGCACCTAATACAGACTGGACTGATGGTACCTGAATGATGTGAATCCACAACCAGTCTGTATTTGGTTTACAAAACTCCAATTACTTTTCCAAAAAGCTGAAAGAAAAATCAGAAAAATACATACCTACCTACCTATTTCATGATAGATACTAAGATAGCTATTCGAATGAGCCACCAACATTTTTTTAATTTACCTAGCCACCAAAAATAAAAAAAATAATGGTAAGTTGGTAACATTATAGTTATACCAACATAGGAATACCTAAATAGCTAAAATCCACCCAGTCTGCAGAAACTGGTAAAGTGTTCGTAGAGATCTCTTATTCTGTTCGTAGCAAAATCAATGTAAATATAGGGATTAATTCAGAAGTGTTCGTAGCAAAATTAATGTAAATATAGGAATTAATTCAAAATTGTTCGGAGAGAATATCCCAAATATCTCACATATTCTGCAGACTGGAAATCCACAGACTTTACTAGTATAATATTATTTTCGAAGGGGAAAAATTCCACTGACAAGTGGATGGAACTTACCATGAAATACAGTCTGGGCATTATACCAGTCTGTATTTGGGGCACAAAATTCCACTTGACTTTTTAAAAGTTGAAAAAATCCAGTAGCTAGACTATAAATTTCTATTAATTTGGCTGATCCAGCAACTTTTTTCTAACTTATCCACCAAAAATTAATGGTAACATAGGATTATTGGAATAAATGGCTATAAAAATCCAACGACTTTGCCAGAATATTATTTTCAAAGGGCAAAAAATTCCACCGACATGTCGGTGAAAATTACCTCGAAATACAGACTGGGACATTAATTGAGTCAGAGAGATAGATATTCGCAGCCGCTAGAGTCTTGGCTGACTACTAGGTATATTGAATTTTCTTCAATAGTTTTGAATTCATTCCTACCTATGATCTATCCAGAATGCAGGAACTGGTAAAGTGTTCTCCAAGATATCCTACATTTTGACTTCTGTTCTCAGTAAAATACATGTAAATGTAGGAGGAAATTATTGATTGTTTTCACAGAAAATGTTCAAATGTTATATATTCTGCAGACTGGCTAGTACCTATACAAGCTATATCTATTTACCTGAATTTTACTTCGATTATTAAAAGAGATCTCTGTATTATTGTATACAAAATATGCCAGTTAATCTGTTGATGCCAATTAATTGACCCTCAGCCTTACATAATAAGTTACATTTGTAAAGGTCAAAACTCAGATATGTCTAATTGGCTTAATGCCAGTCTACAGAATATGGGACATTTTTAACATTTTCTGTAATAACAGTCTGAACAGTCCTTAGTTTTCTCCTATATTTGCATTAATTTGACTGAGAACAGAAGCCAAAACAGAAGATTTTTTGGAGAACAGTTTACCAGTTCCTACAGTCTGGGCTTAATGTTTTGATTTAATTTAATTTCTATGTTCCCATGTTAATTTGGCCTAAAATTTTAAGAAATGAGCCAAAATTGACATGTCTCAGAGTCTTTAAATTTTGGCTTGAAATTGGCTAACAATCTGCCAGTCTCTTGAACATGGCATGATGATTATTCAGATTATATAAGATGCATCTTTACAGTTTCAATATATTTAGGTACCTATTCTCATGTAAATTTTGGCACTAGCTATATTTAGAGAGTCAACATAGTTTTAAAATTTAGATAAATGGTGCAGTAAAATTAGGTTACTTTCACTAGAAACCTTTCCTTGACTGACGGAGGTCGCTTTTCTTTGACGGAGGTCGCTTTTCTTTGACGGAGGTCGCTTTTCTTTGACGGAGGTCGCTTTTCTTTGACGGAGGTCGCTTTTCTTTGACGGAGGTCGCTTTTCTTTGACGGAGGTCGCTTTTCTTTGACGGAGGTCGCTTTTCTTTGACGGAGGTCGCTTTTCTTTGACGGAGGTCGCTTTTCTTTGACGGAGGTCGCTTTTCTTTGACGGAGGTCGCTTTTCTTTGACGGAGGTCGCTTTTCTTTGACGGAGGTCGCTTTTCTTTGACGGAGGTCGCTTTTCTTTGACGGAGGTCGCTTTTCTTTGACGGAGGTCGCTTTTCTTTGACGGAGGTCGCTTTTCTTTGACGGAGGTCGCTTTTCTTTGACGGAGGTCGCTTTTCTTTGACGGAGGTCGCTTTTCTTTGACGGAGGTCGCTTTTCTTTGACGGAGGTCTCTTTTCTTTGACGGAGGTCGCTTTTCTGTGACGGAGGTCGCTTTTCTGTGACGGAGGTCGCTTTTCTGTGACGGAGGTCGCTTTTCTGTGACGGAGGTCGCTTTTCTGTGACGGAGGTCGCTTTTCTGTGACGGAGGTCGCTTTTCTGTGACGGAGGTCGCTTTTCTGTGACGGAGGTCGCTTTTCTGTGACGGAGGTCGCTTTTCTGTGACGGAGGTCGCTTTTCTGTGACGGAGGTCGCTTTTCTGTGACGGAGGTCGCTTTTCTGTGACGGAGGTCGCTTTTCTGTGACGGAGGTCGCTTTTCTGTGACGGAGGTCGCTTTTCTGTGATGGAGGTCGCTTTTCTGTGATGGAGGTCGCTTTTCTGTGATGGAGGTCGCTTTTCTGTGATGGAGGTCGCTTTTCTGTGATGGAGGTCGCTTTTCTGTGACGGAGGTAGCTTTTCTGTGACTGAGGTAGCTTTTCTGTGACTGAGGTAGCTTTTCTGTGACGGAGGTCGCTTTTCTGTGACCGAGGTCACTTTTCTTTGTTGGAGGTCATTTTTCTTCCATGTTACAAACCAGTCTGCAAAACATGCACAATCAGTCTTCAAATATTCAATTTATGGAGCAATTCTTTCCAAAAGATTTTTAATTTCTCTCTAAAATGGCCAGAAATCTCAAAACACTCTCCAATAATTACATGTAAACATAGGAATTGATTAAGAAATTGTCGCCAGATAATTCAGGACACTAATTTCAAGGCCATAATAGTCACCGGATAAATTTCACAACTTCATGCATCTTTTGTAGACTGGGTTACAGAGTATGTCAGTTAAAGCCAATTAATTGGCTTAAATTTCAAGAGGTCAAAATTCAGATATGTCTAATTGGCTTAAAATTTTGAATTAATTCCTATGTTCCCATGGACGCAGGAGGTGACTATTTTTTGACGCAGGAGATGACTATTTTTTGACGCAGGAGGTGACTTTCTTTTGATGCAGGAGGTGACTTTCTTTTGATGCAGGAGGTGACTTTCTTTTGACGCAGGAGGTGACTTTCTTTTGACGCAGGAGGTGACTTTCTTTTGACGCAGGAGGTGACTTTCTTTTGACGCAGGAGGTGACTTTCTTTTCACGCAGGAGGTGACTTTCTTTTCACGCAGGAGGTGACTTTCTTTTGACGCAGGAGGTGACTTTCTTTTGACGCAGGAGGTGACTTTCTTTTGACGCAGGAGGTGACTTTCTTTTGACGCAGGAGGTGACTTTCTTTTGACGCAGGAGGTGACTTTCTTTTGACGCAGGAGGTGACTTTCTTTTGACGCAGGAGGTGACTTTCTTTTGACGCAGGAAGTGACTTTCTTTTGACGCAGGAGGTGACTTTCTTTTGACGCAGGAGGTGACTTTCTTTTGACGCAGGAGGTGACTTTCTTTTGACGCAGGAGGTGACTTTCTTTTGACGCAGGAGGTGACTTTCTTTTGACGCAGGAGGTGACTTTCTTTTGACGCAGGAGGTGACTTTCTTTTGACGCAGGAGGTGACTTTCTTTTGACGCAGGAGGTGACTTTCTTTTGACGCAGGAGGTGACTTTCTTTTGACGCAGGAGGTGACTTTCTTTTTACGCAGGAGGTGACTTTCTTTTGACGCAGGAGGTGACTTTCTTTTGACGCAGGAGGTGACTTTCTTTTGCCGCAGGAGGTGACTTTCTTTTGCCGCAGGAGGTGACTTTCTTTTTACGCAGGAGGTGACTTTCTTTTGCCGCAGGAGGTGACTTTCTTTTGCCGCAGGAGGTGACTTTCTTTTGCCGCAGGAGGTGACTTTCTTTTGCCGCAGGAGGTGACTTTCTTTTGACGCAGGAGGTGACTTTCTTTTGACGCAGGAGGTGACTTTCTTTTGACGCAGGAGGTGACTTTCTTTTGACGCAGGAGGTGACTTTCTTTTGACGCAGGAGGTGACTTTCTTTTGACGCAGGAGGTGAATTTCTTTTGACGCAGGAGGTGACTTTCTTTTGACGCAGGAGGTGACTTTCTTTTGACGCAGGAGGTGACTTTCTTTTGACGCAGGAGGTGACTTTCTTTTGACGCAGGAGGTGACTTTCTTTTGACGCAGGAGGTGACTTTCTTTTGACGCAGGAGGTGACTTTCTTTTGACGCAGGAGGTGACTTTCTTTTGACGCAGGAGGTGACTTTCTTTTGACGCAGGAGGTGACTTTCTTTTGACGCAGGAGGTGACTTTCTTTTGACGCAGGAGGTGACTTTCTTTTGCCGCAGGAGGTGACTTTCTTTTGCCGCAGGAGGTGACTTTCTTTTGCCGCAGGAGGTGACTTTCTTTTGCCGCAGGAGGTGACTTTCTTTTGCCGCAGGAGGTGACTTTCTTTTGCCGCAGGAGGTGACTTTCTTTTGACGCAGGAGGTGACTTTCTTTTGACGCAGGAGGTGACTTTCTTTTGACGCAGGAGGTGACTTTCTTTTGACGCAGGAGGTGACTTTCTTTTGACGCAGGAGGTGACTTTCTTTTGACGCAGGAGGTGACTTTCTTTTGACGCAGGAGGTGACTTTCTTTTGACGCAGGAGGTGACTTTCTTCTGACGCAAGGTACACACGACACTTTTTTTTCACACCTGTTACACCCCTATTTAATTATCTCGTCTATTCTTCTATTAGCAACATGTGTAGAATTTTAAGTGCACTTTCCTGTTACAACTTAAACTAATGCATTGAGTAGAAAAATAGTGCTTAAGTCATAGTTCAGAGATGGTTCTGTTATTTGATCATGATGGCCATACTTAAAAAGATGATGCTGGGTGGTTATTATATACTATATTATTCAGAGTCAAAATCCTTGCTCATTCACCAGTGTCATTGTTTTGAGTCCTTTGACCAATGAGATATTTTACAAAGTATCTCAAATGGTCAGATAATCCAAGAAACTTTGATAGATATTTGAATTTAAAGCATATATTTCCCATATTGTCATGCTAAAACTCAATAATGTTTAGGACATTATATAGAAATTTGCATAGTATGGAAGTGGCTAATATCAATCACTCCTATTTATTTAGATAACTGGTGTTCTATCAATTATCTACCTATGTTCTTGTGTTAATTTTCATATTTATACAGTGTGATCATTATTAAAAAATTATACATAGCTAACTCAAATTGTGAGTTTGTTTATGATAATCTGTATTCCTCCCTCTGGATATTGTTGCTAACTAGCCTTTTTTTATATATGTTCATGAATTTGTTTGTTATATATGTCAAAACTTTTGTTTTTCTTTTCAGGATTATTATAATTATTCAACACATTCCAAAAAGAAACTAGTTTAAGAAATTTTGTATGTATCAAACAATCAAGGATATTCAGTTCAAACTTTAACATGTCTTTAGATGATGAAGAGGACATGATGCTATTCAATATGATGTATAAGGCAAGTTCAGCTCTCTTTTCAATCTTAAATAAAATAATTGACACAATGGAATTTACTAGAGATGCACCGATACCATATTGTTAAATGATACCAGTACCAAGTTCAATAACAGTTTTTTTAAAGTATGATATTCACAAGTGTTACTTGCTCAGTGTAATAGCTATAAATTTCATTTGTTATATTATTTTTGTTATTGCAATTAGCTAAAGTGTACCTAGTTTTGAACTACAGTGTACCTAGTTTTGAACTACAGTGTACCTAGTTTTGAACTACAGTGTGCCTAGTTTTGAACTACAGTGTGCCTAGTTTTGAACTACAGTGTGCCTAGTTTTGAACTACAGTGTGCCTAGTTTTGAACTACAGTGTGCCTAGTTTTGAACTACAGTGTGCCTAGTTTTGAACTACAGTGTGCCTAGTTTTGAACTACAGTGTGCCTAGTTTTGAACTACAGTGTGCCTAGTTTTGAACTACAGTGTGCCTAGTTAGTTTCGAAGTATGTATTCTTATTCATCTGTTGATTAATTACAGCAATATCAGCTGTCTAGTTGAACATAAATTTACTATTATAAGCACGAAATATAATTTATTCAGTGAATTGTTTATAATGTTCGTTTCAATTTTCAGAAACACTGTCCGGACCCGATTTCAAACCAGTTCATAAAACCATTGGAATATCCCTATAGAATTCTGGCGATTGGGATGGACATAGAGGAAGGGGCATACGCTCCCACACCTGAGCACGGTCATGAGCCTCTATAGAATTCTGGCGATTGGGATGGACATAGAGGAAGGGGCATACGCTCCCACACCTAAGCACGGTCATGAGCCCCCCAGGTCACGAGCCCCCCCCCCCCCTCCCTGTTGTTTAATCCTTATTTACATAGTTAAACAAATGAAGAACTATGTACTTAGATAGAAATAACTGAGAGTTGCTAATGTAGTTTCACTAGTTTGTTGAGTGAGTGATTAATGACCTGGCAGGGGGGTCAGGGGGATTAAATAATAGAGGTAAATAAATAAGAATTAAAGAACAGATGGCTCGTAATCGGAAGGGGGGGGGGGGGCTTATGATCTACACCCCCAAGGAACGAGTTATCAAAGTTGGCGACCTAATCTCTTACTCTTCTTTCCAATAAATATTTGTAAGTATGGTTACATTTTTTATTATTAGTAACAAGTGATACTCATTTTACAAACTTTGACAATCAGTTAGAGAGGAAAAATATATAAGTAAGATTTACAATGTATAGCTTTAGTTTGCTTACCAATAAATGAATTTAAAGCTATCTACTTCACTTTTATAACCTCACCACTACTCTTTACAGTCTATTATATCGTAAATGGAAAAGGAGATGGTGTCCCTTCAGCCCTGAACTGTTGTAGCTAATTTGGAATGTATTATTTTACCATGTTTATTTTTATTAACGCTACTTGCAGTTTTGGAGAATAGCGCAAAGTTATATTCATCAACTGCGAGGTCTTAAATTTTTGTATTAGGAAGTCTTCATTTCCCATCATCTCCTTCTTCCATCCACCATCGCCACAGGTACTTGTGACTCTTTTCGTCACAATCCTTGGTAAGTGACAGCATTCACGGAGAAGCTTTTTTTTCATTCATTAGTATTGTCACTGACGGGTGGCAGGTGACATTGTTTATAGAGCCACTTTTCTTTCTGACTGATTCTTCCAGTCCCTTTTATTTAATTTCCTTTTGATGTAGCTAAACGATATGGCCTTTTTTCTGAAAAAGACATTTAACCCCTACTAAATAAATTTTTCCCTAACTTGAAACGTCAATCACATTAATTCAAATAGCTATTTAGACATCATGATCATTTTTTACCCTCATGGTAGATATTGACTGGAATATTGCTGCCGAATAACGTCACATTCATAATATGAAGTATATATGCGTTGAACGCGTCATATTTTATAGTATGAATATGTGCGTTCATATTCAGCGCAGTATTGGCGCAGTCAATATCTGCCATGAGGGTATTTTTTCTCTAGTGTTTCACGCGTGGCCACGGACGCTACGCGGTCGCGCATTAGTAGTTAGGACGCGCGTGTCTGCAGTTTAGGGTAGCGCCCCAGTGTAGTTCAGTGCAGTGGGGGGACGTAGAATGAGGTCCCCAAAAGCGGACAAAAATGCTCTGTCGCGGCCCTATCGCGGCCTTCTGCCTGCCATGATGCCGGCCCTGCGTGCCCCACCCGCTGCCCCTATCCTGCACCGAATTTTAACTGGGTAGTTAAATTTTCATTAAGTTTTATCGATATTCGTGAATGTTATAAAGGATTTTATTGATTGGTGCTGAAAATGGCTTTTGCACAAATAGTTCGAAAAACTGAGAAACATTGGTTTCTTACCTTTGCTTGTTTATTTAAATTTAAATACATAACTATTCTTTGACGTTTACCAATGGATGTGTAGATATCAAATGAAGGCTTAATTATAAAAGACAAATTATTGAAAAGTCAGTTTGTTGAGATTTTATAACAGTTGTAGTGAGGAATGGTTTGCCGGAATCAGTTCCTAGGTTAAATATGGTGACCAGAAAGAAGCCAACAAGGAAAAAGCCCACAGGAAAAATTCCCTCAAGGAAAAAGCCCACAGGGAAAATGCCCATAGGAAAAATGCCCACAAGGAAAAATGCCCACAGGGAAAAAAGCCCACAAGGAAAAAATTCCCACAGGTATAAAACCCCACAGGAAAAAAGCCCACAATTACTTAATTTTTAAGATACAGTTTTGATTAAGGTAATAAGTTTACAAAGGCACGTATATTGAATTAGTTTCTAAGTCTTGCACCCGTTGTCTCATTTTGAAACCCTTCAACGCTAAGATTAATTATTTATACTTGTTGAAAATAAATTTTATATAATTGAATAGATTTGAAAATCATTCGTGATTTTCATTTTACCATTCTTATTATATTTTGCCCCACAGGGGTCTATCCAGAAGCTCTCTGAGGTGAATGGAAGAGAAGGGGGTAGCGTCACTTTGGTTCTGAACTGTGGTAATTTGGACTATGTATTGTCTTTTTTCATATTTACCATATTTATTTAACGCTACTTACAATTTTAGAGGACAGTGCTAGGTTTATGGTCTTCAACTACGTAAGATTCATTTACTATCACCTCTTCATTTTCCTCTTCCATCCGTGATTGCAACCACTGGTGCTTGTGCCCATTTTCGTCAGATTCCTTGGTAAATAACTGCATTCACAGAATGTTTTTTTTTTACAACCATTAGCTTTGTTACCGACGGTGGTAAGTGACTTTGTTCATGGAGCTACTTTCCTTTCTGACTGCTTCATACAGTCCTTTTCCTTTAATTTATTTTTGACGTCGGCGGTATAGTCGAAATGCCTGGAAGCTGACGTTGAACCCAATACTAAAATAAATTAAACAGCAACTGTATTCTATTTCAGGATATTTGCCGTTAACTTATGCCCTTATTTAAAACACCTTTATGTTTTCTCTATTATAATTATTATGTAATTGTAGATTTTTTCCCTGTGGGCTTTTATACCTGTGGGTATTTTTCCTTGTGGGCATTTTTTACTATGTATACTTTTACGGGTACACGGAAAACTGAATGGCAGAGACTGCTATGCAGAAAACTGCCAGGCGGAAAACTGCTGAAGTGGAAAACTGACATGTGGAAAACTGTCAGGTGGAAAACTTTGAGTCACTTTCTGTCAATTTAATGACTTTTGTCACTAATAATATTTTAATTTAAAAAAGGCGTTCGAAATTCGTTACGGAGTCAAGGGGACATAGATATTTATTAAGTATACAAAACAATAATAATAGTTAAATGTAGACAAATTTATTAGAAAAATATATACAATACAATATATTATATTAGAGATATTACAGAAATAAATTAAATAGAATAAAAAAATTAGAAACTAAAACCTTTCTTAGAAAATACTAAGAGAAGAAACATAGAAATAAATATATTAAGGACAGATTACAATTTCTTTGTTTACACTACATTACCAGTAGGAATGTGACAATATGCGTTTAAAATCATAGATCTCGAAAATATTATAGACGGTGAGAATTAAACAGTATTGAAACGTTTTAAGCCTGCAGAATGCAGTATTATAATCACCATTTCAGGTCGTTTCGTCTATAATATTTTCGGGATCTATGATTTTAAACGCATATTGTCACAATCCTAACTAACAGTTCATATCAGAGTTATTGTAAAAAAAATTATCTTTTTGTTTATAAATTGGAAATTGAACAAGCCTTTAGCTTGTACTCATTATTAAACGACTTCTATCAATGTTTGTGAAATATTTAGAATTTGCAACCCAACAACCATGATTATCAAACTGATTTTACCTACCTAATTCTATGACAATTTCACTCAATCGAATTTGATTGCATATTAATAATAAAACTTCTTAGATATAAATGAAAATTTTAAAAATGAATTTGTTAACACTAGTAACCTAGGGACTGGTCCACGCGCGCCAGTCCTCATGAAAAAATATTTATAATTATATTTAAAAACCGATTTCAAAACTGTCTTTTCCTGACTTTTACTTTTCCACATAGTTAAACATGATTATACAAAAAAGAATGTGATAAAAGGAAAGATACTCATATACAGGGTGTCTCAATAAACCCGAAATACAACTTTACATCAGTATATTTCAAAAACTATTAGAGGTTTTACGAGGTCTTTATGGCATTTTTTCCATTGTTGAATCCTTTTTCATCAACATATAAATTTTCATCAAGTTTTATTAATATTTGTGAATGTTATAAGGATTCTATTGATGGGTGATGAAAATGGCTTTTAAGCAAATAGTTAGAAAATCTAAGAAATATTTATTTATCATCTTTGCTTGTTAATTTTATTTCAAATTAGTAACAATTCTTTTGCGTATACCAATGGATGTGTAAATATCAGATGAAGGTTTTTATAAAGACTAAATACCGACAAGTCAATTTGTTGCGATTTTATAGCAGTTTTAGTGAGTACTGGCGCGCCTGGACCAGTCCCTAGGTTAGTGAGCAAACTTTTAAAGGCTAGGTTACTAGGGTTAATGACATGGTGAATGAAATTGCAAATGTAATAAATATTGAATACATATAAGTTGATTCAACATTCACTCAATTTATTCTATAATTTAAAATTATATAATTGTGAGAATATCTTTTAAGCTAGTAATTACAAATCAGTACACGGAGTTTAACGTTTGCTTTGGAACCAAAGGCTATATTTCTGACGTCAATAGGAAATTATAGACAGCACTCAAAGAAGCTATCAGAAAAAAAGTTCCATGAACAAAGTCATCTACCACCATTGGTGGCCGCAGAAAACGTACTTCATTTAGGTATTTTGTTTATAACTATAAATAACATTTCAGAAAAGTCAAAAATACATAAATTGCCATTAAGGGACTGGCCGTTTTCCACCTTGAAGTTTCCGTTTCGGCAGTTGGAGTCAGCATACGTCCAGTCAGCAAAAATCACTGTTGTCAGTAAAAATTCAAGTAGTTGCATATCTAACTGATAAGTATAGAAGCCTTCAGTGAAGTTTGCATTAATTAATAAAATTACGTTTGCGTTACAATACAACAATTCCATTTTCTGCTCCTATTGAAAGACTTAGTTAGATTAGTCTAATTCGAGATAATGCTCATAATATCCCTTGGTTAGATTACCCCACATGTAGAAATAATTTAGTCATGTTTCTAATTCTTTTGTTGATGGAATTATAGTTTGGATTTCTCGGTCAATGGGATTATATTTCGATTAATTTAGCAATATTTTTGTTTAATTTCATCCTTCAGACACAGTCTATTCGTCAAATTGAAATATGAAGAACCTAAGTATATATAAAAATGTACTTAAAACTGCACTTAATTAATGCAAATGTTAGGACAAGATACAAACACTGCAAATGTTTGAATTAGTTAATCATTGCAAAATTTAGTGATTGGAATATACAGTCACTGAAAATGAACTCAGTGATTCAGGAAATGTGACATTTATTACCACAATGAGTATTACTGCAAAAGGTAATATATGTGAGCATGATCAGTCCGGCCATATGACAACAGAGCTTGCAGTTCTATTCATGTATTAACGCTGGTGTAGAAATTATAACATGAAATAATTCGTTGAATTATTGATTCCTTGAATATCCCGCACTAATTAAAATGAACTATTATGTATAAAAATATTTTTACTCTGCAATAAGAGCTAATTTTAAAATGGGACATATTCGAATTCAAAAACAGATTCAAAATTTAAGCTGAATAAAATAATGATATTAATAACCGAATCAAAATCGATTCAAAACTGGCAGCGTTTTATATAACTAATATTACTACTCTATTATAGTGTGTGGCTGGTCCCTGACCTAGTTAGGTACCCCTCTCGCCCCCTTTATTAATGTCGTTTACAAAATATGTATTCTGCCTATTACAAAAAAAAATCATATTCTAGAAACTTAATAATATGGTCAGAATCTAAATAATAAATTTAGCTAACTATGAATTTGTGAAGATAGATATATCACACAAATATGTTTCATGATGTCATTCTGTTATCTTTTTCTAGAAATTACAAATGAGTTATTCATTATACATATTGATGGCAATGCTGACTCTCGAGTGCTATCTAATCTACTGGTTATCTCAGTGATATTGCAGATATTTACTAATTAAAACCTACATACCGGTGATGATTGGTATAGTGTTTTCGATCATATTTTTACTGTTATAATTTTCTTCATTATTCAATATAAATATATATGTATATTCTACAATATATTTAATCGATCATTTTTTTAGAAAATTGTTTAGAGAACACAACTACATAAATTTTGAAAATATAATACAGCGAGCAGAAAAAACAAATTCTAATTAGTTAAATAAATTGTTTATTTCAGTTTCGTTCACATAAGAATAGCTTTGAATTCAATAATAATGGAGGACTTCACATTACTTTTATACAGTCTTATCAAAAAATTTACAGTTTCATGTACATATTGCAAATTTAGGCAAATTACTAAAATTTGAAAATAATTGGTAATTTGTAAAATATTTATTACTAGAATATGTTATCACCACAGTGACTCTATCCTCTGATAGTACATCACCACAGTGACTCTTTTTTCTGATAGTACATCATCACAGTGACTCTTATCTCTGATAGTACATCATCACAGTGACTCTTTTCTCTGATAGTACATCATCACAGTGACTCTTCTCTCTGATAGTACGTCATCACAGTGACTCTTTTCTCTGATAGTACATCATCACAGTGACTCTTTTCTCTGATAGTACATCATGACAGTGACTCTTTTCTCTGATAGTACATCGTCACAGTGACTCTTTTCTCTGATAGTACATCACCAAAGTGACTTTTTTCTCTGATAGTACATCATCACAGTGACTCTTTTCTCTGATAGTACATCACCACAGTGACTCTTTTCTCTGATAGTACATCATCACCGTGACTCTTTTTTTTCTGATAGTACAACATGACAGTGACTCTTTTCTCTGATAGTACATCATCATAGTGACTCTTTTCTCTCATAGTACATCATCACAGTGACTCTTTTCTCTCATAGTACATCATCACAGTGACTCTTTTCTCTGATAGTACATCACCACAGTGACTCTTTTCTCTGATAGTACATCATCACATTGACTCTTTTCTCTGATAGTACATCATCACAGTGACTCTTTTCTCTGATAGTACATCATCACAGTGACTCTTTTCTCTGATAGTACGTCATCACAGTGACTCTTTTCTCTGATAGTACTTCGTCACAGTGACTATTTTCTCTGATAGTACATCATTAAAGTGACTCTTTTCTCTGATAGTACATCATCACTGTGACTCTTTTCTCTGATAGTACATCATCACAGTGACTCTTTTCTCTGATAGTACATCAACACAGTGACTCTTTTCTATGATAGTACGTCTTCACAGTGACTTTTTTCTCTGATAGTACATCATCACAGTGACTCTTTTCTCTGATAGTACATCATCACAGTGACTCTTTTCTCTGATAGTACATCACCACAGTGACTCTTTATTCTGATAGTACATCATCACAGTGACTCTTTTCTCTGATAGTACATCATCACAGTGACTCTTTTCTCTGATAGTACATCATCACAGTGACTCTTTTCTCTGATAGTACGTCATCACAGTGACTCTTTTCTCTGATAGTACATCATCACAGTGACTCTTTTATCTGATAGTACATCATCACAGTGACTCTTTTCTCTGATAGTACATCATGACAGTGACTCTTTTCTCTGATAGTACATCGTCACAGTGACTCTTTTCTCTGATAGTACATCACCAAAGTGACTTTTTTCTCTGATAGTACATCATCACAGTGACTCTTTTCTCTGATAGTACATCACCACAGTGACTCTTTTCTCTGATAGTACATCATCACCGCTTTTTTTTTCTGATAGTACAACATGACAGTGACTCTTTTCTCTGATAGTACATCATCATAGTGACTCTTTCCTCTCATAGTACATCATCACAGTGACTCTTTTCTCTCATAGTACATCATCACAGTGACTCTTTTCTCTGATAGTACATCACCACAGTGACTCTTTTCTCTGATAGTACATCATCACATTGACTCTTTTCTCTGATAGTACATCATCACAGTGACTCTTTTCTCTGATAGTACATCATCACAGTGACTCTTTTCTCTGATAGTACGTCATCACAGTGACTCTTTTCTCTGATAGTACTTCGTCACAGTGACTATTTTCTCTGATAGTACATCATTAAAGTGACTCTTTTCTCTGATAGTACATCATCACTGTGACTCTTTTCTCTGATAGTACATCATCACAGTGACTCTTTTCTCTGATAGTACATCAACACAGTTACTCTTTTCTATGATAGTACGTCTTCACAGTGACTCTTTTTTCTGATAGTACAACATGACAGTGACTCTTTTCTCTGATAGTACATCAACACAGTGACTCTTTTCTCTGATAGTACATCATCACAATGACTCTTTTTTCTGATGGTACAACATGACATTGACTCTTTTCTCTGATAGTACATCATCACAGTGACTCTTTTCTCTCATAGTACATCATCACAGTGACTCTTTTCTCTGATAGTACATCATCACAGTGACTCTTTTCTCTGATAGTACATCATCACAGTGACTCTTTTCTCTGATAGTACATCATCACAGTGACTCTTTTCTCTGATAGTACATCATCACAGTGACTCTTTTCTCTGATAGTACGTCATCACAGTGACTCTTTTTTCTGATAGTAAATCATCACAGTGACTCTTTTCTCTGATAGTACATCATCACAGTGACTATTTTCTCTGATAGTACATCATCACAGTGACTCTTTTCTCTGATAGTACATCACCACAGTGACTCTTTTCTCTGATAGTACATCATCACCGTGACTCTTTTTTTCTGATAGTACAACATGACAGTGACTCTTTTCTCTGATAGTACATCATCATAGTGACTCTTTTCTCTCATAGTACATCATCACAGTGACTCTTTTCTCTCATAGTACATCATCACAGTGACTCTTTTCTCTGATAGTACATCACCACAGTGACTCTTTTCTCTGATAGTTCATCATCACATTGACTCTTTTCTCTGATAGTACATCATCACAGTGACTCTTTTCTCTGATAGTACATCATCACAGTGACTCTTTTCTCTGATAGTACGTCATCACAGTGACTCTTTTCTCTGATAGTACTTCGTCACAGTGACTCTTTTATCTGATAGTACATCATCACAGTGACTCTTTTCTCTGATAGTACATCATGACAGTGACTCTTTTCTCTGATAGTACATCGTCACAGTGACTCTTTTCTCTGATAGTACATCACCAAAGTGACTTTTTTCTCTGATAGTACATCATCACAGTGACTCTTTTCTCTGATAGTACATCATCACAGTGACTCTTTTCTCTGATAGTACGTCATCACAGTGACTCTTTTATCTGATAGTACATCATCACAGTGACTCTTTTCTCTGATAGTACATCATGACAGTGACTCTTTTCTCTGATAGTACATCGTCAAAGTGACTCTTTTCTCTGATAGTACATCACCAAAGTGACTTATTTCTCTGATAGAACATCATCACAGTGACTCTTTTCTCTGATAGTACATCACCACAGTGACTCTTTTCTCTGATAGTACATCATCACCGTGACTCTTTTTTTCTGATAGTACAACATGACAATGACTCTTTTCTCTGATAGTACATCATCATAGTGACTCTTTTCTCTCATAGTACATCATCACAGTGACTCTTTTCTCTCATAGTACATCATCACAGTGACTCTTTTCTCTGATAGTACATCACCACAGTGACTCTTTTCTCTGATAGTACATCATCACATTGACTCTTTTCTCTGATAGTACATCATCACAGTGACTCTTTTCTCTGATAGTACATCATCACAGTGACTCTTTTCTCTGATAGTACGTCATCACAGTGACTCTTTTCTCTGATAGTACTTCGTCACAGTGACTATTTTTTCTGATAGTACATCATTAAAAGTGACTCTTTTCTCTGATAGTACATCATCACTGTGACTCTTTTCTCTGATAGTACATCATCACAGTGACTCTTTTCTCTGATAGTACATCAACACAGTGACTCTTTTCTATGATAGTACGTCTTCACAGTGACTCTTTTTTCTGATAGTACAACATGACAGTGACTCTTTTCTCTGATAGTACATCAACACAGTGACTCTTTTCTCTGATAGTACATCATCACAATGACTCTTTTTTCTGATGGTACAACATGACAGTGACTCTTTTCTCTGATAGTACATCATCACAGTGACTCTTTTCTCTCATAGTACATCATCACAGTGACTCTTTTCTCTGATAGTACATCATCACAGCGACTCTTTTCTCTGATAGTACATCATCACAGTGACTCCTTTCTCTGATAGTACATCATCACAGTGACTCTTTTCTCTGATAGTAAATCATCACAGTGACTCTTTTCTCTGATAGTACGTCATCACAGTGACTCTTTTTTCTGATAGTACAACATGACAGTGACTCTTTTCTCTGATAGTACATCATAACAGTGACTATTTTCTCTGATAGTACATCATCACAGTGACTCTTTTCTCTGATAGTACATCACCACAGTGACTCTTTTCTCTGATAGTACATCATCACCGTGACTCTTTTTTTCTGATAGTACAACATGACAGTGACTCTTTTCTCTGATAGTACATCATTTTAGTGACTCTTTTCTCTCATAGTACATCATCACAGTGACTCTTTTCTCTCATAGTACATCATCACAGTGACTCTTTTCTCTGATAGTACATCACCACAGTGACTCTTTTCTCTGATAGTACATCATCACATTGACTCTTTTCTCTGATAGTACATCATCACAGTAACTCTTTTCTCTGATAGTACATCATCACAGTGACTCTTTTCTCTGATAGTACGTCATCACAGTGACTCTTTTCTCTGATAGTACTTCGTCACAGTGACTCTTTTCTCTGATAGTACGTCATCACAGTGACTCTTTTCTCTATTAGTACATCATCACAGTGACTCTTTTCTCTGATAGTACATCATGACAGTGACTCTTTTCTCTGATAGTACATCGTCACAGTGACTCTTTTCTCTGATAGTACATCACCAAAGTGACTTTTTTCTCTGATAGTACATCATCACAGTGACTCTTTTCTCTGATAGTACATCACCACAGTGACTCTTTCTCTGATAGTACATCATCACCGTGACTCTTTTTTTCTGATAGTACAACATGACAGTGACTCTTTTCTCTGATAGTACATCATCATAGTGACTCTTTTCTCTCATAGTACATCATCACAGTGACTCTTTTCTCTCATAGTACATCATCACAGTGACTCTTTTCTCTGATAGTACATCACCACAGTGACTTTTCTCTGATAGTACATCATCACATTGACTCTTTTCTCTGATAGTACATCATCACAGTGACTCTTTTCTCTGATAGTACATCATCACAGTGACTCTTTTCTCTGATAGTAGGTCATCACAGTGACTCTTTTCTCTGATAGTACTTCGTCACAGTGACTATTTTCTCTGATAGTACATCATTAAAGTGACTCTTTTCTCTGATAGTACATCATCACTGTGACTCTTTTCTCTGATAGTACATCATCACAGTGACTCTTTTCTCTGATAGTACATCAACACAGTGACTCTTTTCTATGATAGTACGTCTTCACAGTGACTCTTTTTTCTGATAGTACAACATGACAGTGACTCTTTTCTCTGATAGTACATCAACACAGTGACTCTTTTCTCTGATAGTACATCATCACAATGACTCTTTTTTCTGATGGTACAACATGACAGTGACTCTTTTCTCTGAT